>JAQIXX010002913.1:0-21998 GCA_034700605.1 Willowsia nigromaculata
AAGATTTTTAAAAGTTTCAAAATGAATATACTGAGGGAATTTCGGCCAAACGTTTACATTGGAGGTAAACAGGGTGCACAGCATCTGTGACCGATTTTTAACTGTTATAATGAGAGACTTTTATCGGCTTTCATATACAATCGACTGACGGTAAGTTCAAAATAATCACTATTCATTACTTAAATTTACGTTGTCTGTCAAGTGTTTTAAAATGTCGCGTGTGTGTGTCTGCACATTTATTCCATACAATAATTTGTTTTTACATTCACCTATCATTGCATTGTCAGCCAATTGGTGACTGGGAAGCTGGGGCTATGAGTAATTTATTGAATATTTTGCATATCATTGATGGCATGCTGATTATAGTATAATGCAATGTGCCCAATGGGAACACAACGTGAAAAACTCAGTGTTTTTACGTTGTTTACACGTTTCAATGTGATATTTGCGTGAAACTTTTCATGAGCAACTTATTGTGAAAAGATGCACGCTGAATATACATTAGATACACGCATGAGGCTCACACAGAATTTTGAGTGAAGCTGAGTATGTGCTTTAAACGTTAAAATTACACTTCATTGCAAGTATACGCGCCGACTGAAGCAAGGCTTCAAAATTTAGGGAATGCAAACGTGAATTCTACGTTATTACTACACTTTAAAAATACAACATGCGTTGTCCGTTGAAACACAACCCAAGCAAAGCATCGTCAATCAAGAGCATGGAGTGGATGACCATGCTCACAAGTCCTGTTGCTAGTATTATCTCGAGTTATTTTTCGACACAAATGATCAAAATTAGTGTTGGTGGTTGATTAAATTTGAATTCATCTCACAATGTCATTGCCATTTGTAGTCGTAACCTTTCCAAATGATAAAATACCAGGGGTGGAAGCTGTTCCATCTGGTTGGTTAAGTGCTGATAAACTGTATTGCAAATTTCCACCAAGAAACCAACGAACAGTTACAACATTTTCGACGTGCTTCATACCAAAGGAATCTTGGAAGTCACATTTCTGCAAAATTTTGGGATATTTCCGTAAGTTTATTTAAAATTCTAGCGTTCTATATATTAACTATTTCTAATTAGAGGTGGTGCATGGATATTAAATTAACGACAGCTTCGGGTATTAACTAGTGATAATACAATGTTATTATCATGTGACACAGTCAATGAATTATTGAATAGTGAAAAATTAAACTAATAAATTGTTCGTTTCAGTTTTTTCAGCTACATACGAAACAGCCAACGAAGCTGCGTCTGTTGGCCAATACACGTCATCTGTGGAAACACAGAAATCAACTTCTACCAAAAGGACCAGAAGAAGGTCCAGAAGACCACGTGCGTCATCTGAAAGTGGCAGTGATTCTGGGGATTCAACCAAAAGTGTTATCAATCAGCCGGTTAAAAGGAGCTACCCTACTGTTCCGTTTCTGCTTAACCACACAGTTTCTAAAGTGAAAGGTAATTCTTTTGTTTTGGACTTGTGCCCGTCTTATTATTTTATTATTATTTTTCTAACGAATTTTAACTTTTGGTTGTAGAATCTCATCCCTCATTGTCCGCAGTGGTAGCAGACTCAACAGGAAGTATTATTGTTCAACCACCAACTCAATCTGTTAGCTCAACCCCTTTGGGACCAAGCGGAAGTGCCAACTTGAACAATCAGCGTTCCTTTGATGTTGTGCTCAATCAACAGCCGTTTCAAAGCGCCGTTGATTACACTTCAACCAACTATTTTGGAATTGAAACCTATCCTGGAGTCAATGCAGATTTGTTTGCTGGTTCCACACCATTGAACTCCACCGTGACTTTTGAAGTTGAATCGCCACAGTCCTTTCCCATTTCTGTCGTCACTCCTGAAGGGACATCAGTTGATGCTCTAGCCACAAAAAATGGAGAATCGTCCGGATATAGTCTCTTGGACTTAGATGAAGAATCTAAGAAGTCTAGATTGGGAACAGATACTCCAGTAGCCCCAAGGAATTGTGGAGAGAAAAGTAAGCCATCAGCTCTACTTGGTAATTTTTAGAATTTTTTCCTTTTTGTTTTGACTAATAGACTAAATTTCTATTTTTTGTGTTAGGATTTCAAGCATTGGTGTTGACAAAGCTAGTCAAACTTGAATCGAACCAACAGGAAATTTTGTCCAAGCTGAACGCATTGACAGTTGCAGGAAACGTGAAAGGGAGCGGACAGGTTGACCTTTCAAGCATTCCGGCTCATCCAGTTGGCACAGTTGATGGTGTTAAATTGCTGGAAGAGTATGCAAAGTCTCCAAATAGATGTGTTTTGGTAATTATTAAATTATATGCGTGAGACTGTTGTTAAAATTCATTGTTTACTTGGTACGTAATTAGGATTTTTTCATTTACTCATAGGTATCATATTTAGGATTGATTGGAGGCAAGGATGTGGAATCAACAGTCAGAGCTATACTGCGGAAACTCCTTAAGTCTCAACTTGTTTTTGAGATGTCATATACTGGAAAAGGAAACAGACATCTGGCCTTTAATCAATTCGAAGCACTTGTAGATGTTATCAAAGGTAAACCTGATATGAATATACTTGACACAATTATTATTAATCATTTCTCTTGTTGTGCTCACCCGTCTTTTCTGTTGAATTCTAGACGCGGTAAGAGTGAACGAAGTTAATAAAACGGCAACAGATAGAAGAATCAAACAAGCATTAATGGATTTCTTTCGATTCACTCGTCCACCAAAGCAAGATTCGACTTAACAACAGTAAGGCTCACGTTAAAAGATGACATCAAAAAGAACAAAACGAAGACATGTACAAGAAGAGGTTGAAAAATTGCTGGGTGAAATAACTGATTCTAGTCATAGTGAAAGTGATAGTGTAAGTAACGTTAGTAAATTTGTCAGTAGTTCGTTTAGCGCTAGTATTCCGCCATCTGTAACACATGTAGTTTCCAGTAATTTAATCCCTTTCTTACATCCAACTGAGGTTAACGAAGGTGCATCAGATAGTACAGACGAAGGTCTGACACTACGAACTAGCCTAAGACGCTGGTCAATCAAACATAATGTTACTCGAAGTGCTCTTGACGATTTACTTGTATTATTAAGACCAAATGTTTCTGAATCTCTGCCAAAATGTGCCAAGACATTGCTTAAAACGCCAAGACGCTACGAAATGGAAAACATAGCAGGAGGAGAGTATTTTCATTTCGGAATTTGTAATTATTTTAGTAACTTAAAATTAAATAGGATACCTTCCCAGATGAAGCTTGAGAAATCAATTAGTATATCAGTGGGAATTGATGGGCTACCGGTTAGTAAAAGCACTAAAGTTCAATTGTGGCCTATACTTGGCTTGTTGTATAAAAGTACTACCCCTCCATTTTTAATTGGTCTGTTTTGTGGTGAGAGTAAGCCTCATGACATTAATCAATATCTATCACCTTTTGTAACAGAGTGTCAGCTCCTTTTCAAAGATGGCGTAGTTATTGAAGGACAAAGTTTTGGCTTTAAAATTAAATGTTTTATTGCTGACGCACCTGCAAGGAATTTTTTGAAGCAAACAGCTTCCTTTAATGGATATCATGGATGTGATAGATGTGTGGTTAAGGGACAGTGGTGTGGTCGAGTAATTTTTACAAACAAATTGTGTAGCAAAAGAACTGATGAGGGCTTTTTACAGAAAATTGATAGAAAACATCATATAGGTACTTCTCCACTAGCATTACTTAATTTTTCGATGGTTTCAGGATTTGTTCTTGATTATATGCACCTTGTGTGCCTTGGAGTAACACGTAAGTTACTACAATGCTGGTGCAAGGGGCCTTTGCCACACAGAGAGGGTAGAAGGATCATTGAAGGTATATCAGTTAGGTTAGATAGTTTACGACGGAGTTTACCCTGTAGTTTTAACAGAAAGCCACGTAGCCTTCGTGAGGTAGATCGGTGGAAGGCAACAGAATTTCGTACGTTTTTATTGTACACGGGCCCTGTGGTTTGTAAAGGTTTAGTTTCTAACAAAAAGTACAATCATTTTCTTAAATTAAGTGTAGCTATACGAATTTTACTGAGTAATAATGCGAACTGGTACAATTTTGCTAGATCTTTACTAACTGAATTTGTGGGAGAGGTTTCGTCAATTTATACTAGCGAATTTATGGTATATAATGTACATTCATTGATTCATTTGGCAGATGATGCAGATTCATTTGGATCACTTGATAACATATCTGCTTTCCCATTTGAAAACCATATGCAGCAGTTAAAAAGAATGTTAAGATCTAAAACTAAGCATTTATCACAGGTTATATGTCGTGTTACAGAAAAGTATAATGCTGGAATTGATTTTGTATCGTCTTTTAAGACAAACGACAAACTTACCACGCCATCAAATAACTGTCATTTGATGTTAAACGGTAAAATTGTAATTTTCATTGAACAACAAACTCAAAATTCATTATTATATTTATGTAAGGAATTCCAAACAAAATGTAACTTTTTCAATGAACCTATCGAAAGTATGCAGCTTGGTATTTGCTCGTTGTCAGATTTAAGTAGGAATTATATTGTCTGCAATCAAAATGATATTGTAGAGAAGCTTGTATTGCTTAAATATAGTGATAATCAATTTGTGTGTTTTCCGTTATGTTCTTCAACGAATTAAATAGTTTTTACAAAAAATAAACCGTTAATTTAAAACATCATTTTTACGTTTTATTTGCGTTAATTTTTCTGCAGCATAGACGTTAATTTTATGTGAGCATTTCGTAGCTTTGACGTGAAATTTCAGACGCAAGCTTAACGTACTTTTAACGCAGTCATTGTCATGTATACGTCAGCGTTTTAACGTTAAAGTCGCGTGAGTCTTATGTGTGTATGAATGTGATAAATGAGTGAAACAGGCGGCCAAATATCACGCTTTTTCACTGTAAAAAATTCAACGTTATTTTAACACATTTTGTCCCGTTGGGTGCTCATTTCCTGCGTACCTTACCTTTATCTTTTCTCGTAAATTATCTATGAACATTCTGCATAGCTTATTGTCGGTTCGTAGTTCGTATAATCAATTGCGTGCTCTTATTGTCTTCAATCTAATCCTTCAACAAACCGAGACGTTCCGCGTCTCAGTTGTGCCTTTCAGAGTCAATGAGGAAATTTTTGCAACTATTTATCATAACAAAGAAGCAGAAATAATTAACATTCTCTGAAATTTTGTTTCAATTTTTACTCATGCAAATGCAACAAATTTTTTCTTCAAGTTTTAGCTAAATAGATGAATGGATTATTGGTAGACAAATCTACATTTATCTTTGTTTTCCCTGTAAAAGTATTTAAGTTGGTTTAAAGCTTATTGTTAGGAATTCGGGAGGGGTATTAAATGGAATACAATAATTTTAAAATCTTTTGCAACATGTTTTGCTAAATATGGTCTTTAATTCCTGTGTAGCTTTAAATTGTAACAACTGGATTCGTAATGGCTAATTATGATTACTGTGTGCATGGCTCTACGATATGTCTCTTTTGCTCAAAAACACACATTTCCTAGCGTTCTTGGCAAGTTACAAAAATATCATTATTGCTATTGCTGCCGATATGCAGTAGTGCCTTTTTCTTTTCGCCAAAGTAAAATTATTTAGAGCAGTCCGCTTGACAGTAGAAGGACTATGTCATCATCACCATCAATAGATTACGTGTAGCATAGCCCATGTACAATAACTTTGATAATAACAAACATTTGCCTGCATTAGTCACTAGCTACAATAATATTACACCAAACACATTACCGACAAACCACTTTACCGTTAATCAAAGTAAAAACCTACACTTCCGTACTTCCTGTCACTGTGTTGTGCCGAGATTAATGCAGCTTTGAATGAAAAAGTGATATACATACATAAATCACAGAATTGCGCCATTAAAAATTCACAGTTTAGGTGAAGTCGACTTTTCGATGTTTTTTATGTGTTTTTTAGAAATACAGCATACACGAAATGCTAATCTCAAAATCTCTATACAGGTAGCGTAGACCATGTTAAATCTAGAAATTATATGTGACACGACAAGTCAACATGATATTGGCTTGCATAAAACTGTAAAAACCTTTCAGGAGTCAGGGATTCAGGATCCCATCACTGTACTTGCTTGTATAAAGATACTTTCAGTAACAAAAGCTGTATATTTTACGAGTCTCTCAGAAAAGTCAAAGTCACTTCGTTGACGAGAAGACGTGATTAACAGGTTGTATACCGAAAAAGAGGGGAGTAACGTCATTTTTAAAAGATTCACGACCGATATAAAACGAGGATAGGATGAAATGCAAACGTAAGGTACCGTACCACAGTATTGAGGTGTGTTGTGTATCAATGCATAATGCAGCCATTTGGGGTCCAATTTAATTTGAAGTGAAAAAGAGGAATTTTGTCAACTTCTTTTTTATAAATCTTTGTGATAAAAATCCAATGAGGTTGAGGATGATGAAGGGAAAATGTTTTTATGGTAAAAAGAGAAAACGCAGAAAATCTGTACTTACAGGGGTTTGAATTTGCAGGTGATCGATAAAAGAAAGGGACCACTAATTACATGCATACCTATCAAACAAAGGAACTAAAATCTTTTGTAGAAAAATACTTTGTGAAGTTTCCTGTAAATGATCAGATTTGGATTATCAAAGCATTGCTATAAACTTGAGAATTTTTCCTTTTTGCAGGAACCATTCATGATTCAAATTTTGAAAGATATCAGAAAATAGCAATCTCACCCAGGCCAAAAATAATTATGACTTCAATTACTCGGTTTATCCCAATCTCCGTGCCTAATGATGAGCATCAAGTGAAATGTTCTACTTTTTCTTGAGCAAAGACGAAGGTATCTTGCTCACCCACAAAGCATGCGGCGACACCAACCAACACTCCAAAATTCCCATGCTTCATCTTAGCACAAATATAATATGCTATCATTGCAGAATGCAGGAGAAATGCTGCAGAATAAGCAGATATGAATTTTTTGACATTGTTGACAGACTGTTTAAAACCGTGTTGTGAGATACTGCAGATGGAGCAGTAGAGAAGAATATTGTTTATTGTCAGCATTACAAATTGTTGCATTCAATGCAAAAAAGAGCTATTGGGAACTGAAGGTGCTGAGTTATGACTGCATCATTAAAATACAAGATATTTATATCATTATTAATGTATGACATATTTTTTATCTTATACTTCAAGCCTTTTGTGTCTACAATCAAGGAAATGTGATTACCACCAAGATACAAATACATGTAGGATGCTTGTCCTCGCAATAAGATTTTCAAGATTAAAAAGCGCATGCGATGAGCGTTGCTTTTATCTATTTACTCTCCTGTGTGATTAGCCGCATCGGCAAGGGTTCTTCCTATTTCTAATATGCTAATCATCAGCCTCAAATAATGCGCACATCATTCGTTCGAATTACCATGATCAAACAAACAATAATTATCGCTCTCCCTCTCATTCAAATGAGTGAGTCACAATGTAAATCCCAACGAAAGTAGTAAGTCAGCAGAAAAAAGTGCTAATAGAGCGTCTGGTATTTTCATCCGATGATGACAGTCACTGTCAGACGTAAAATAAACGTGTTGTGAAATTAACTAGCATTTCGTGGCTTATGATGAGCTTCATGTTCACTTGCATTGAAAAAATCTACGCATACATAGGCTTGTACTAACTCTTTCGTCTATCTTCTACTGGCTTTGTTGGCTGTTGGGTTTTGAGGATCACTCATGATGAGAGGGTGAGATTAACGTAAGTCATGAATATTCATAATATCGTGGAAGAACACATTGTTGACACGTTTAACATCAAAGCTAACTGGCTCTAATCTAAGCAAATACCGTACTGTCATCATGAAGCGTACGACTTCTCGTACTTTTTCACATCAACATCTCGACTAGCCGGCATTTCATTAACATTTTTATATTAATTCTGCCATCATGCGTGTTATGTACTTCTCTAGTACACAGAGAGAGCAGCTTTCATACGATTACATCGTATATTAGACGAGTCGACATCATCATGGACATGGATCGATTTTGCAGGAGCGCTTGGTAAAAAATAAGGTTACAATTATTGTAACAATTTTAATACTACATGCAATATTTTGTAAAGCTATATCAAAAATGAACCTTGTACTCTGTGAAATTGTGTAAACATGGTTGTGCTAGTGCGCTGAGTAGATCCCATGTCCTAGAAAAGTGTATCATTTACGCTTTCTGTGTCTATCATGTCCCTTGATTCAAGCCATTCAGTTATAATCAGAAAAAAAGGCAAGTGGATTTGAGGTAACAGGTGGCAGATGATCATGAAAGTTAATTAAATTTTTTATTGGAAAATTCAAAAGAAGGAATGCAAAAGTGGCTAGTGATTTGAGACTTGAAAACGTATTGATACGAGAAATAAGTGATTCTTACGAAGTCTTCAGAATACAGCACGAAAAACTTGCAGCAAGAAATTGTGTAAATGTATATGTATTTACATTTTACACCCAGTAAAATAGTGTGTTTTTAAGATGATAAAAAGGATACAAGACTAGTCCACTTTTTTCGGGGAAGATAAGATACCAATCTGAAGATATCGTTTACTTCTCTATGGATCATATTACAATATTTGCATACACTCAAGTCGGTGGAAGATTAAAACTCACAGGTATGTATTCTGAGAGTGAACATGATAATAAACAGTTTCTTCCATTCTGCTACTTTACCTATTGTAGGACTCTAATTACATATTAATCTTCAAACAACGATCAAAGCATTAATCATTTGTTTTTAGAATTATTATTGGTTATAAAAATCATAAATACTACACTGCTTCTTGCAGCTTACGAGCTAAAGTAGGGAAGAAAATGAGAAGAGGAGGTGTAATAAAGTAATCTTGATTGTGTTGTGCAATTTTGTTCATTGATCAAGGTCAGTATGATGAGATGAGTATATATAGCAGAGAGGAGCCTCGATCATCTCGAAATGATCAAGTTCACATTAATAATATGATATATGTAAATCACTAACAGTCTAATTCAATGTTAGCTCTCCACATTTATGGTAACTTGCTTTAGTTTTCCTATCATTTTGTGTTAGGAAAAAATAAACCTCGGCAATTCTTGTTCAAACGCGGAATACTATTCTGAAAGAAAGGAAAAATGAGGATAATGAAAAACAATTTTAAGGAAGGTTTAAGCAATTATATGCTACATTACCCATTTCCCTTTCAGTTCTAAAAAACTTGAGTAAAAGAATAGCAAAATTAAGAATTTGAAATACTGTTGGGGAGTTTTGAACTGTAGATTTAAATTTGTCTATTTGCTTAGGAAGTTGACATAATCATGTGGAAGGGTACATTTATACACTCCATGTCTGAGCAGAATATGAGAGAATATATCTACGTGGGACAACAATGTCTGAGTGTGTCATTCAGTCATTTCTCAAAGTGACTTTATAGTGTTATAAATGTGATAAAAACTAAGTTTAGGAGAGCATTAGAATTAAATGAGGTGTTGGTGAGTGAAAAAGGAAAAATAAATATTTGTGCCTGTCATCATTTTACAATCATCACGTCCAACGTCAGCATTTCAAAGAAAGTTGGTAAACATACAGCCTATAAATTCACGCAGTATCTTTGAACGTATTTTCGAACTAGTTTTTGTGGTTGACATATTTGAACGTTTCTGTGAGCGTAATGCGTGCATCATTTTTGTGGCTTGTCATCAGTCATCCATCAACTCCTCTGTATTAAAAGTTTCATGTAATCCATACCGCTAGCTAAATATGACGGAACAAAGTAAAAACGTACATTTTGGTAGAGATATATGCAGGCTACTTTTATAATACAAAAGAGATATGCAGCACTGCATGCAATATTAATGAAACATTTAGTGCATCATGAATAATGATTGATGTTTATAGATTTATTATGATTTTAGCGTATTTGACGGCAAAGTTTCGTACATGGTGAAAGGTGGTTTTGGTGTAGTAAATTTTCTGATACAGCATCATATACCTAGTATTTTGATCGGACGTTATGACGGTAGTAGTTAGCTCAAGATAGCCCCTAGTATAAGAAGTTTCTGCACTGCATAAAATCTTACAAAAATAGCAATAAGTTGGTCTTGTAGAAAGTAGAAACTGGAAATCATTTACCACAAGAACCTCAATGAGTAATTACAAATATTTGGAGTTGGCCATCATGAAACTTTGTTGGGTGACTCAAATATATTTTCAATAGTAACTTGGATTGTCATTATAGAACTTGTAGATAGTTGTTATTGCCAGTATTTTGAAAAATATGAATTTCACCTTACCCTGTTTGTCTGTGAACCATTATCACTACCCACAATCACTGCAATATATGTAACGTTTTTTGAACAATCTAAAAGTGTACAAAAAATCTTGTTTCATCTTTCTATACGGAATATCGAATCAGTCGGTACGAAAAGTAAAGGGTGAGAAAGATATTATGTGTAATCAAATTTTATCTGAGAAAATACATAAACAAAATTCAAAAAACTCATTATTCTGATCAATCATCCTCACGCAAGCATCAAAATCTTTTTTCCAAATATCAGTTTCAGACTGTAAACAGCAAGCTTCTAAGACACAAAAGGATTAAAAAAACATATACCCGCATGCCATCGTCATTCAATTTTGCAGGTATTCCATGTTCTTTCGCAAATAATACTTTTGTTTTTGATAGGCACTTGTCAATTTCTTCAATTCCTCAACTGTCAATCAGACATGCATGCAAATTCTAGGAAAACATCATGTTAGGTATTCTTCATTCTTTACTTCTTATTTTCCTGTGCCATTTAAAATCTTTGGTTTGCCATCATATAATTTGCAGGTGTATGTCTTCTCATGCGAATTCCATATCCATTAGTCATGAAAACTCTGCGCATACGATACTCTCAATACTGACACCAAATTGTATTTTGTTTCAAGATAGATAGCCAAAACGCAACGCTTGAAATGCCTCACTTATTTTGTCCTATTCAAAATAATATTTTCATGCTCCAGTTCAGTTTTATAAGTTGTGAGTTGTGACAGTCAGTGATTAGAACGTAACCAACCAAGACAAATATTATTACACTGCTCTTTGGTGCATTGGTGCATACGCAATTTGTGTAGTTTTTGTCTTTAAAATCCATTATTTACTTTCCGTCAGCTTTGTGGTTGCCTCAAGCTTGCGTAGGCTTACGCATCTTATGAGGACTGAAACAATTGGCTAGATTAAACAGATTGGAGTTAGTAGCTGAAGTTGAAGTGTGGGGAAGTGTTCAATTTATGAGAATCCGTACATACAGTGGTATAATTGATGGATTTAAGACAAGAACAAAGTGTAGTGGTCCGTTGGTAAATGGTTGTTGAGCACGTGGAGACATAACCCCGTCAGTTGTCCATTTGTCTTTTTACAAATCACTTGAAATGTGGGCATGTTGAGATTTCAGTTGAAGCAAGACGAAATTATATTAATTGGTTATAGGCACGGGTTAATTAATTTCATTTGTTTTTGTGACAAAATATAGTGTTGCAAGTTCAAATCCTCGTGGTGGAAACTGTACTTCTTATCTGAACTATCAGTAAGAGCATACAATTCTGTAGACTTTCACTTTCCATACAATATTATCTTTTAGTAAATCTTCGTACGTATCGTGTATGCAACATTGTTGTGTTCATTGACATTGTGATTGTGACCATCACTGAATTTATTATGACTGCAGTGATTTAAGGCATATCATGATGGCTTGTCAAGGCTATTTGTCATGTTAGTTTCATTAAATAGGCCATACAAACAATTGACAAATCTTGCATAGTTGCATACTTGCATGCTGATGCACTTTTATTGATTTCATTAGCTTCTAGTACTTTTTTATGTAGTATTAGAATCGGATACCGAAGTTGACAATCGTTCTAACTGTTAGATATGGTGTCATGTGATGTGTGTCTAACCACTAGATCACTTAATTACACAGTATAATGTAGAAGTAGAAACTCCTTTACACTTACGGCTCATGATTAAAATAATACATTTCCCCTTTATTATACTTAAGCCGGCCAGAAAATAATCATCATAATGCATAATAACAGTAAAATTAACAATAATTATTTCATTGCAATTTTACGTCACATCAGCCTGGATGAATTGCATAACCACAGCGGAAAACTAGATTAGATAAGACTGAGGATGTAATCATTTAAAGCAACATTGTTTCTTTTTAGTCTTTGTTTAAACAGTAATGTGGTTGCGCGTTCTACTGATGCATTAACTGTAATGTTAAATTTAAACCTGTTTTTAGGTTCTAAATTTGCATTACGCTATAGTGCACAATATGTAATAATTATACACTGATTTGTTGTTGCTTCATTGTTGTTTTTCAGAATAATGGAAAGTTCCTGTTGTGTTGTGTGCACTCCACTGTAGATAGAAACAAAGACCTCACGACATGCGTTGTTGTTGAGAGCAATTATTGGATGTGGAAGACCATGAAAACGTCAACGAGAGAATTATGAAGGCAGAGAGATTCTTTTCAAGAATGAGTTTCATTTCCTAAGCTCTTGTCAAGGATAATGGTTATTTGAAGTTTGAGTTGTGGCGAATGCAAGTTTCAGCATTTCATTAAGTGACAAGTTCCTATACTCCAGCAGATACCTGAGTTGTGCAACTGTTTGGTGGAATCATATTCAAATTTTCATGTGTTGTGTTTGTTTTATCAATGAGAAATGAGGCTGTCAAATTGCTTTAATCGAAGCAAAATGTCTACATACTGTTTTCAAAATGACCGTGGTTCAGAAAGAAAATGAGATGGGAAATCTGTCTGATAAACTGTTAAAGATTGCGCAAGCCTTGTTGGCTTGGCTCGTTTTTATAATCTTTTCGCCCATCCTCTTGTTTCTCTTTGGATCCTTATTCATTTGGAAATATGGAGTTCTGTGGGTCATTGTAAAGCTTTTCAAGAGAAAGTTCATCCGATCGTTTGAAGATACCGAAGCATTTTTTGCAGTTGATCGTTTCTGGGAGGATCCTCGTTCCAGTTTAGGATTGATTGTGGAACTTGAGGGAACAATTAATGTGGATGTTGTAAGTACTCATATTAAGTACATATATCTAAGTTGGTATAAATATACATGGGGGTCTAATTGATTTTTAACATTTGGTTTTTTTTAGTTTCGTGATAACTTCCGGAAAAACATTTTGGATTACCCCGTTAGTTCTCAGCCACAGGTACAAAATGAAGACTCCTCAGGCATTGATGATAAGCCTTTTGCAAAACTTACGCAGATTCCTTCCACATTCTGTGGATACTACTATTGGCAAAAGGCCAATTATTTCCTGATGCATGAGCATATTCGTCAGATCAATCAACCGACAGATGAGCTTGGACTGAAGAAAGCTGTCGGTACCCTGATGAATTTACCCTTCCCAAATCGCAGGCCACTGTGGGAAATACTTGTATATTCAAATTACTTGGGAACGACAACGATGGGAAGGGGCACAACATGTGGAAGTGTCCTTTTCATCCGGGTACATCGCTCCGTGACTGATTCTCAAGGTCTCATAAACATTTTCCGCCACATGCTAATGACTGAAAATGAAAGGGCGAACCTGCAAGTGAAATCTATTCAGATCAACCCTTCCGTTCCTACACTTGAATTACAGAAGAAGAACGAGTCAAAAAATGACAATGCTGAAAGCAGGAGCTTTTTTATGTATTCGCGTGACATGATTATGGAAAAATTTACAGATCTAGTCTATCTTCCCCTCAGATCATTCCAATTTGCACAGCGCACTTTAAAAACTCGAGAAGGTATTGTGACGTGTGCAGAGGAGTCCGCTGAAAACACAACTTCTAACGACTCGGCCTACGCTAGCTGGGTTAGCTTATCTGAAATCCTTATCTGGAAAACATGTGCAACACAATCTCCAAAATTGTCACGCTCTGCAGTGGAGCTTTCATTGTTTCTCGAGGGGTTAACTAGTCGCGGTAGAAGGCACAAATGCTTTAACGTGCCAGAGGAGAAAGGAGTTCCCACACATCAGGGAAAGTGCCAGACAAGTGTTCTTATTCCTCTTCCTAAAGTGCCACATTGTAGTAGTGAAGATCTCCATGCTGCAAAGTTGCTTCCGAATGACATATCATTCTCTTGTGTCAAGTGTCCATGCGTTGCCAGCAGTATTCTGCAGACTGGTGGGAATAAAGCCAACTTTTTAAAGACAATGCATAGTGTGCTGGAGGAGCCTCTGCCAGATCACAGGAAAATAGTCAAGATTTATTTGAAGATGCTAACTCTACTACCTAGACATTTGCTACGCTACCTCCTCATGTCTTGCAAATGGGGAGCTGGTTATCTCATGTACGAAAATTTTCAAATGTACATTCCAAAAGGACAGACAGACGACCCAAGAGTGTTTGGACAGTATATTGTTTCTCAAGTCGTGCCCCTTGTGGGTCTCCAGTGGACGCACACAAGTAAGTTGGAAGATCTCTGAATATTCTTATTAGTCAAACTTTGATTATTACTTTCAATACAAATGAAATTTTCTTTGTTTTCCAGTTGCGTCTGCTGCCACCTTGAAATGGCAAGAAAGGCCGAATGTGGTAATGAGTATAATTTCTAATCCAACTATACTAGGACCTCTCTCCCAAGGTAATCCACAGGACCACTTGGATAGGATCGTGAGAGGTCTTCCAGAAGAGCTTGAACGACTTGGGGATGACGAAGACCATGGCTTTGTCAGTATTCCCATATCGTAAATGCGGAAAAATATGACTCTGAAACAAAACACTTTTTTGTTATTTTAATTTTCTCAATTTTTATATAGCATATTAATTACTATTGTGTTTATTTAAAATTATGATGATGAAATAAACTTATGAAATGTTTCTCATCAAAATAGGTTTTTTTTGTGTATAAAAAGCACCCAATTTATTTTCAAAACACAACATTTCTACTTATATAGAGAAAGTCAAAAGAAACCATGTTTTACATGACTGGGCGATTATTTGTTTTTACAACACATTATATTCACTAATGCAATTATGGGGAACGGTGTTCCATTAACTTATAGAGGTATACATCCGTAGTCTTGATCATTTTGATTTACAAAAGTTCATTTTTCAACAATTTTCTCCCTTTTTCATACCAAATAATAGTACAACAACAGACACGCGTCCTCAGTTTTGTTTTTTAATCTTCCTACATGATTATTCTAAATTGCTCCTTGGAATTAGAACACACAATAACAAATTTCAAAACGAAAACAACAATTAAAGAGAATAATTACATCTAGCAGTTTTTCCTTTTGTGTCACATGAAATCGATCTATATCCAATAATCGAATCTATCTACATAACTTGTTTTAACGAAGGAAAGGAGTGCATAGGTATTCTATCACTTACAAATGCAGGTTGTTCCTTCCGCATTGACACTTTACAATATTTACACACGCTAAATCCGATTTACCTATCAGAAGACTCACTATGTTGAATCGCTGCTATTTACAATTTCTTAAACTCCTATTTTTCTTTTAAAAAACTCTACACGATACAAATTTAATTCTTCCCGATTTACATTCTTATCGTAAATTGTTTGTTTGGATAAGCCTCATTATATCATTGTCATTATTATAACAATTGATTCTTCCCTAAAAAGACCGAGAGTTTGTAGATAACAAGGTTAAGATATACCTATAATACCTATTTACACGGCAAATGACAAACCACCGGCAATAATATAATAAAAATCATTGTAAAATTGTTCTTCTTAGAGTAACATTGTTTTGTTTTACTATATGATCTATAATGGCGAAAAATCTTTTATTACTTGTTTAGTAAATAAATTAGTACATAGTTCTTTATAATTATCGCATCACATTACATTCATCGCAAATCGCCAAATGCTTCACAAGAAAAATATGTTTGTGGAGGAATCAGAAGTAAAAAGTTGGTGTACATTTAATCCACGTTTCAGGGACAAAAAAAGCTAAAAACTCAGTTTTCACCGTTTTATTACTTTGGTCAGCTCAATGTTAATTTTTAGCAATGCAAATTCGAGTACACTACACACATATTGTTAGATAAAGAATAAATGTTATTAGCATTAAGCCGCGTTCCGTGTTCATTTACCTAGACTTTGTTTTTTTGATGCACCTTTTCAGTTCTATCATCTATAGATTTCCTTAAGGAGTAGCGTAAGTATAATAATGAGCAAGCACTGCTTGACATAATTTATTAATCAAAGTTTACTCTTTTGTCTTGCAATATTAAAAATTTACCTTAGGCAATCGAAAATTCAAATATTTCATAAATAAATTGCTACTACTCTACCATCATGATTTCTCGTATCAAAACTTTTTGTGTTTAGATATACAAATATGCACTATTACTGATGTAAATACGACGACAGTATAATATCAGCTAAAAGTATTGTATCAATCATCATCGTAATATGAAGGTATGTAGTTTAAAAAAATGGTTTTTCTCCGGCACAGGTAGAATCATCGAAAAAAATTACGGCGAGAGAGTAGACAGCACTAAAGACTATGATGGTACTACAGTTAATTAAATCATCAACAACCTTATTCTACCAGCATAGCACTAAATACTGACTGACTCACTTTCATTAGCTAATTGAACAGAATTATGGAAATACCTGGACGAAGGGTAAGTAAAGTACATAACGAGCAAACTATGATACGATAACGATTAGATTAAAAAACAATTTTGATTATTTTTTGTGTGTAGCAATATATTGAAGTAAAATTGATGTATGTAAATAGTACTTTTGATAATTTAAATATAATCATAATAATAATAGTAATAATTATAAATTGTATGTATGGAGGTACGTTCAGTCTCTTTATGAAATCATCATCATTATTAGCGCAAATTAAACATATATTATAGTAAATTTGTAAACACTACGAAGAGTTTAAGTAATATATTATATGTGTGTACGTGCTTTAGCAATAAATCAGTATTAACATATTGATAAATCAAAAGCACAAAGGATTTGGTGATTTAATGTTTTAACAAAATGTGGCAAGATGAGTCACTTCATAACAATATTATGTATGGGCATGCAGATAAACTGAATATTATAGATTCATTAAGGATATTGCGATATACACTTTTAAAAGTAGTGTAAAATGATATTTTTACCATACGAATTAATTCAAAAGCTAACAGTTTTTCACAAGTCGATCTCGATCTCTTTTGCTCGTAAAAATTTTGTGAACTACGTCGACGTATCCATATATTACCTATACAGAGGCTTTATGTCGACTACATTTTGGGGAAACTGAATGAACTACAATTTGTTTCAAAGTTTGTTCTTTCCTCTACACTTAACCAAAAGAGAAGCTTATCCAGTAATCTATTCAATTTTTTAAACGATAAATATATAGTGTTTGAGCAACATCTTGTATCATTCATTGAACCTCTTTAGGTAATTAAACTTGTATCTAGTTTTTCTAAATCCTAATTAAAATTATATTTTTAAACGATTCTTCCCTTTTGACGTGACCACAAGTCTTAAAATAGTGGTAGGCTTTTCTTCTTTGACGAAGCAAGTTAGTTAGTAGGAGTAGTATATAGTACAACAATAGCACATATATTATCATTATAATTGATGTGGTAAAAAACGATCTTCGATTTAGTACGAGACAATAACAATCTGGTTTGTTAGGCATTTCCAAAATTCGTCACTGATTTTTTATTCTTACTTTATATCATCTTATTGTGATTATTTTTTTCCGTTATACATACATATTATATTCAAATGTTATATAGTTTGCTAGATATATTGCCGGCACATGCGCATCATTTCTTCCTATTATTTTAAAGAGGGTTTAGCGTAAAAACTGTAACAAGAAATAATTTTACAAGATAGTATATGGGTTTTTAGGAAACTCAAAATTCACTTATATAGCTATTAGCACGGCTATATATATTACAATTACAATCAACATTAGTAAATCTCTAATAAAATCATTACGTTTACGATTTCTAACCATAATAGTAATTGTAAGAACGTCGGTAAATGAATTATGAACAGCTCAGTCCACAAACAATCATCACAACAACATTGATTACCAATCCCTGATAATATACTATAATATACACATGACATATACTTTATTATTGACAGTAAAAATCCATTGTCGCTCGCTGAGCGCACACGCCTCATTTTTTAAATTACTTACTTATTTCTCCCATCTATCCAGTAGTAGTAATCGGTTTTAAATACTAATTAAGGCAAGGCAGTATAGAATCATGTTTTAACTATAATTTATAAATTACACTTAGAAGTTATTTTGTGATGACTCAATATTTCTTTTTATCTACATGACTGACTGACTACTAGTTTCAATGTTTGAAATGCCCACATAGAAATAATGTACGACCAAAGTTTGTAGTATTCCTCCAAAACTCGTACATCTCTAAACTACGATTTCTTAAAAATATAAAGTGCGCGTGCCGTTGACCAATACAATTGGAAAACTAAGAGTTTTTTTTTCTCTTCTCCCTGCTTTCGCAACCGCATATAATATAACTATAGGTGTAGAGAAATAGTTTGCTTCCGTAATAAATAAAATAATCATTGTTAGTAAGAAATTGTACCACATCCAACATTCTATAATTTTTTTGTCTTTCAAACTTTCTTATTTGCTTCCTTTCACAGATTTTTGCCTATACACTCGTTCATCATATTAATTGTAGGATAGGTAATTCAAATTTCAGCTATCTTTCCAAATGCTCGCCAGAAACGACTAACAAGTTTACAAAATGCATTTAAAATTTGTTCTGGGACGCGTAGTGATCATGATAAATACACGTAATTTTAGTAGCACAGTTTTGATGGCTATTTAATATAGATTTTATAAAAACGTAATTGTACGTCACGCATCAGTATTCATTAGTACGGAGAAGAGCCACAATAACGGTGACTGGCTAAGAATATTTTGATTTAGAGGACTTTTGGATAGTAGTTAACTCTTATGACACATTTATCTACATCAACCCCTACTTGAATATATAGCTACAGTCATATTTACAGCAATGCAAATGCAAACGGTTCCCAAAGAGTTGACTACCTTCGATGCAAGACACTTTGGTTATCATCAGAAAAGAGATATTATTAGATAATTAATGAACTGAACAACAAAGAAAGAAACTGAACTAGACAGAAAGAAAGTAGGTTTTTTACTACAGTAGTAATTATAACATTATCCTTAACAAAGACAAAAACTCAATAGTATTCTACTATCCTATTCACATACTGGATATACCTTAACATATAAATTATTTTTTCTATATATTATAAACTTAAATAATGCCGAACTCATTTCCAACCATTGACTGAAACAGAACTGAACAATAATTATAACATAACACGGTAATAACAATTAACTTAACGATTACACAATTACATGCCTAATATTATTATTTATACTCATAATATTTACAAGTTACACCTCCTACAATGACATACTTATCAACCAACACAAACTAAACCCACATTGTGAATTTTAAAATAAACCAAAGAATTAGTTAAAGAACAAACATCTGCATCCATTCGCACATGTACAAAGAGTTAATGATGAAAGAAGTAGAGATGAAAAGTGGTCCGCTTCCTCTGGTTCCTCCCATCTTCAAAAACAGGATGTATAGTTATTCCGCCGGAAAAATTTGGTAATGAAATGAATATAGAAAAAAGTGGCTGATGAGGAGGCTGGAGAATGATGAAAAGATTTTGATTTCAAGTTGTGTTTGGTTGATTAGTAGGTAATAGGAATCTCCAAAGTCCCTTTGGGCAACCATCTAGCGTCATCTAAAGCTTCCAACAGGTCATTAGAGCGATTGAGAACTTCAGCGTTGAGACGTTCCACATCAATGGGCAAGCTGTGTTCTGTTTTCAGTCAGGAGTCATCATTCATTCAACGCATTGATTGTATTGTATGCTCTTAGGCCTTTGGTAAAATTAGAAAAAATCAAGACAAAGAGGATGTCAACATACAAAAAAGAAAAAAAGACGGATTTCGAGCGAGCTTTCCTAAATACAAAAAGGACGCTCACATTCCCATTCGCTATTTCTCGACAAAAGGGGGAAAATATAGAGAAGCACGAGAAATCAGAGGAGAAACTAACAAGTGTGAACTATAGATACACAGTGAGTCTACGTACACAGTAAACTGTCATAATAATAATTGTCGCAACAGGATCGTCTTTAAAGTGAGTTATAAAATGATGTAAAGCATGCATAGAGTGAGACACAAAGAGAGAGAGAGAGAGAGAATTCAGAGAAAACAGGTATTACGACAAAAGATATGTAGTTTAAAGAAAACGCTGCATAGCAAAATCATATGATAATCATTGAGACACATTCTTTTCAGCAATAGTACATAAACAAAAGTAAACTAAAGCAGTAACTGAATATCAAAACTACAGGAGAAAATGAAAAAGCTAGTTTAATAACATGTTGGAGGAAACAAATTATTACGGAAAAGGAGTATATAAAAACAAAAACAATATTGATTGGTTTTGTTGTAATAATTTTGAATTAGAATAGTATTGAACGTACACGACATTGCCTGGATCGGTTCGCCTCGTCAAGAAATGTTGAGATTCCATTGACAAGATCATCGACCTTCATATCCACCATTATGCAATGAGTAACAATGAATATTATATAGAAAAATGAAAATAGGAGTCTCGTACTCGAAGATCAGGAGAAAGTGAACTTTAGTAGTTTACGAAGTATAATCTTAATATTTTCACAAAGCACAATATTTAAATCACAATCTTACGTAAACCAGTCAAAAGGTTTGCTTGAAAAGAACAAGAAAATAGAAAGATACACGATTAGCAACAATAATCTGCTGCATTGAACACACCTTTTTCAAAATCACACGAATTAAAATTGAATGCATCTCAATGATTATATAGTTGGAATTTAAATTGATATTGGTCTATAATGTATAGATACACAAAGTTGACAATCCCTCTTGGCCCCTCATGCATGCTTACATAAAATGATCTAGCAGTACAGTCGGTTTTACGATGAAAAAAATTTAATTGGACCTAATGTGACTTGAATAGACAAAACAACTACAATTTTGAAATTTTACGTATTACACTACCACCATTTATTGTAAACAGAACTACATAGGCTACCCGCTACCACATTAGAAAAAGAGTAGAAATAACTTAACGACTAGAGTTGAGCTATTGATATTTACAACAATGAGTAAGAGAGTTGCGACTTTTCAAAACTTACCGACAAGTTCATATTCATCGTCTTGCTGTTGACCTACATGTTGCGCCGTATGAGCCATTGGGATACCCATAGGTGCAGCAGCAGGATAACCTGCAGGCATCATAGGAGGCTGCTGAGGCGTAGGCTGTTGCTGAGCATAGCTATATGTAGGGTCATAGTAATTTCCGTAATTTTGCCACGCAGCATAGTTTTGCCAGTACTGCTCGTAGTATTGGTTATAATCCTGTTGCGTTGTAGCAGCGGGTTGTGCTTGACCACTCCTACAATTCAAATAGGTACAAAAACTTTAAATGGCAATTCTTAAAATTCTTTTTTTTTTTGAAACAGAAAGTAAAGCAATTCTGACGCACCACATAGCCTGCACGGCAGCCATCGCTTGACCTTGAAGTGGATTACTCGTTTTCTGACCTCCTGCGCGATTAATTGCGATACTAACCCTAAGTGCTTTGCTACCGATACCCTTAAATCCATTCATTTGTATCAGAGCATCCTTCTGTTCATCCTCATCCGCGAATCGAACAAATCCATAACCTTTGCTAAATCCATTCGCATCCAATATAACTACAGGGGAAAGCAAAGTACAAAGTTGGTAAGACATGTCTGTCTATGGTTTTTAATGTCAGTCGCGTCTTGTGGTTTTGACTAACCTTTGGCAAGTCTAACTGAAGGGTAACGCGATGCAAAACCCTTATACAGCGTGTAGTCATCTACATCAG
>JAQIXX010002914.1:0-21987 GCA_034700605.1 Willowsia nigromaculata
CTGACAGAAAAAAATTAAAAGCACTCAAAAAATAGTTAGCAACCAAGTATCGGGCTTCAGTCGATCGAGGGTTAATTTATGATAATATTATCGATTTAGCAATCTGTCTCAGCTAGTCGCATACATTAGCAGAAAAAAATCCATGCATTTTAAGGAAAACCAGATGCATTATATTATGGCCATTTTCGGTTTGCATTACGTTCCGAGTGAAATAACACTCGCTCTTTCCTCTAGAGAGCATTTATGGATTTGTCCAGTTGCTGTGTAAAAGCATACCGGGAAGTATATATCAACTAATACACATATTCATGCTCCAAATGCTGAAAAGTAACCGATTTCCCCAGCAGAAGTGTGAACAGCTTTTTTTAAGAGTTGATTTCTCCGTACAGTGCAAGATACACGCAAAGCGAAGGGGGGAACTACTTGTTTTTCATACGTTGCTAAATATTTGCTGCTTTCAGGGTGCATTTTATTTTTTGTCTGGACAAGTTATAGCAATACATTGGCAGTCGAGAAACTTGCCGAGCGTAATCACAGCTTTCATCTCATGTCGACCGAAAGGCCTTGTCAAATACGTTCGTCAGCATAAAGAGAGTTTGTTTGAGGATCTGATCTCTCTGAAAATAAGACTAGTGTAGTGACCTTTAAGAGTGCCGATTTCAAGCCATATATAGGTCGAGCGATGCAAATTTGATCTCGTGGTAATTGATAGTCCAATGAATGAGTGTGGAATGGCCTTGGCACCTTTTGTGTGCTACGTGTCATCGACACTCTTAGAATCATGGCAGGCGGAAGTCCAATTCTCTTCGATGGTCACCCAAGTGTGGAGGCTAATCCACTTCCTGCATTTTTGATCCCTGTTGGAGGAATGAGATGCACATGTTTTAAAGATGCCCTGAATGATGTAAGATACAAAGATATTTCTCTCGAATTTTGCACAGGATCTGGCGAAACTTCTCGCAGAAAAGTGTCAAGATGGTTTTATTTACATAAACTTTGGAACAATGGTCGACTTTTACAATGCTCCTGAAGTGGTCGTGACGGGATTATAAAGGTATGCCTGCATATGCCCCCGAGAATGTGTTTTTGCTAGTTGGATATCAGAAAAAGCTAATTTTAATGTTAATAAATCATCTCTATCATTCCATTTTGCGCCAAGAACTTATAAATTTATGATTCCTGCAGACTACTGAAGCAGAGTGACTAGCATGGATCATTAAACAGTTTGGAATCGGTAACTACCTCCATTCGTAGTATTGTGAAGGACAACTCGTAAGCTTATTATTTTATGCATCATATTTCTAGATGACTTGATCTGCAGCAATAAAAGTATATGACTTGTTTTAAAAAATGTTAGATACCGCAAGAAATGTATAAGTTGTCGTACATCAAGGAGCTAATTATTGACGACCAAATTGAGACCATATGCAATTTTTTAAACTGATAATATTTTTGAACACACCAAATCGAAGCCCATCTCTCAAGGATAACCTTCAATTTTAGGCACTATATTTATCAAGTTTTCACGGTTTTGATAACTTTTTTGATTTGAATAAGTAATGCATATTTTCAGCTAGCTATGAAAAAAGATAGTGTATGAAATATCTCATTAATAATCGTGAATACGTGTTTAGTACTGGACTTAATAAATTTGGCTACTCACCTTTGCATGAAATATTATGTTTAAAGCGATTGTGGTTTATTTTTTCTTCAAAGGATGCAAATTTTTAAATGTTTATCAAGTGTTTCCAACACACACAATTAAGAGTGTTCTTACACACTAAATTATTCGCAAGTTAAAAACTCTGTTTTCCTTGCGCGCATTCCCAATTTTCTTTTTCATGTATGTCGGAACGCATGAATGAAATTCATATCCGTTATGTTAACTTCTCCGTGGTCAACATAAATGTAGTTTATAATTGATAGTTTTCGCAAATCTATAACATAATAAAAAAGTATACATGTGAAAGTTGCCCGAACTAAATTCAACACATACAGAACCACAACACTCACAACGATTCAGAGATTATGTAATTAATCATGTTACATTGTAACTGGAGGATGGCAGGAGTTGTTGGATCATCGCACAAAATTCCACGATCTGTCATATTCTTGCATTTGCCTAAGAATAACTCCAGCACATTCTGTGCCAGTGTCAAAAGTTTGAGAAACTCGTCATCATGTCCCTCCCAATCTTCAATGTGTAGTAGTCGCAGATTGACAAAACCAGTAACTAAATCTATTGGACCTATATTGGTTGGAAACACAACACCTATTCATTCCTGAACCAACATTTAAGAGAACCGTCTTTTTTAGCGACAGCCTTCAGCCAGTTTCAAAAGTATTTCATCAGTGAGCCCTTAGTTTGGTACTGTGATGGATTTGAGATGACGCGATTTTATGTAGGCAATCAGTAAACAGATGACATGGGTGATGAATGCGTCAGAATAGTCGAACCCTTTGACAGGCTGGTAACCGTAACTAAATTGAGGGACGGTTATTGACTCCAGCTCTGGTAAATTTCAAAGAACTCCATTTCTGTCAGTGTGCTATCCGGACCTCCTCTGAAGCACTGCACATGAAAATGCCTACTATTTTGCCAATTGGACAGCAAGTTTCGTGTGAGCACTCATGGCAGCAGTGCCTCAAAGCAAAGTTGGTTAGACCGCAACGATTCCAAATTGGGACAACCCATAAGTACACGTAATTCATGGTGAATTTGTTCAAGGCAAAGATTCAATAATATTTTCAACCTTTGCCAAAAACAAAACGTCAAACCCATTTTTGAACTGAAAGACATGCAATCGTTTAGTAAATACGGCAGTCTGTACAACAGGACACTGACGCTTCCATTGACATCATTATCTATGGTGGTGATGAGTCGTGACTTTAAAAAAATTTTATTTCTCTAGTAAGCGAATTATCGGTACTCATGCCTTTGCCAATTGCACTTCATTAACATTGAATGTTCCCTCTGACCTATTGCTACATTACCAATACTTTCCTTAAAATGTCAACAGGTTCCTCACTGGAAACACCATTCTCATGATATGAATTCCAATGAGGAACACATGAAAGTCACGTTATATCAGCGCCAAAATAAAGACATCATGTCGATATTTTACACGTCTTTTCACTTTCCTCCCACTGCGCGTATGCTCAATATTCCGAGACGTTTTCACAAGTGAAAACCATATTGAAGTACTCTTTATAAAATAAAATACTTTATGTGATAACCTATTGAATTACAATCAATCCATATGGTCAAGGTGACGACCTTCTTTAAATGAAAGAAAAAACAGTATATAGTTGAAGTAAGAGATTGTCACAAAATACTATTAAAGGCTAAGGTATATGTTCGGTATCTTATTTTATAGGAAACTATGTGTGCAAAGAAACAATAGCCAAAGTTTAATAAATCCCTGTCCGATGATATCAATACTGCATCGTTAATGTACCCAATGTTTTAGTAACATAGTATGAACACAAAGGATGTATAAGCCAACTTGAAACGAAAAATTTATTAAGTAAATGAGCAACTTTTGCCAAAGCAAGTTACACTGATCAACGAGATGAGTGTTCTTTGTACAAACTTCTGGTTTGCTTCTTATGAGCTCTGTATAATGAGTAGTTTGCGTTATGAGAAAAAAAATCTCACAAAATTTATAAATATGATCCTGCACAGACCTCACATCATTAAAATAGGATATCTTCTGCCAGAATATAAGACCATGTTTGTCTGTTCTGCGTAAACAATAATAATAAATGCCATAGTTACTTACGTTACTTTGTACAAGTGTATATAACGCTGTTAAGTTGAACTTATATAATGATGTGAAGTATGTTAAGATGATATTTTTTGTCTGGTCTATCTTGATACAAGTTGTCTGGATTAATGACTCAGTAACTATACGGAAACCGGAACTCTTCTTAATAAACTTGTGTGTGGAAAAATAGTCACTATTTTAGTCATTATTGCAATTTCTGGTCGGGTTTGAATTGCTCATTTATATTGTGTAGCTCAAGAGACTTTTCATTATCCAGCATACATACCTGTCAGCTCATTGTTCAGCTTTTATGGCGTTTGTACTAAAGTATTCACTGTTGTGCTGTTGAAACGTTTAGGCAAACGGTTACAACAATTTTAAATAAGTTTTTATTTGTCATTTGTTGTCATGCGTTCCACTTGTGGTATCAAGACAGCCATAAAGTAATATCATAAATGAGGGCATATGCAAAAATTTTCTTGTAAATTGTTCTATAGAATTAGTTTCCCAGATGAATAAAAATTGCATTAATATATACGTCAAAAAACGATTAATCGCCAGTATTTTTAACATTCGGTTACTAAATTACAATTCCCATCCACTTAACACAATAGCTAGCCTTGTCATATTTATGTGAATATGCTAAAACATTTTCATTGCTCCAGTACTAGTGCAATACGTAAATGACCATAGAAAAGTATGAGCATTTATTATTGTTGAGATATTTTGGAACATTTACAAAACTTTTTTTAGTTGTACAGGGTTGAAATAGAAACGCATACTATACGCAGTAGTACACAGTGAGGTGACATTAATACAGTGAAAAAGTAAAGTGTGTCTTTTGCATAATTTCATGGAATATGTCAAGCAAAGCTTAAAAACCCAAATGACTTTCGATTGCTGGCCTTCACCTCTAGTCTGCTGTCCAGCAAGTTGTTATTTATATCGATATGAAAATTTTTATTACTCTTTTCAGTGTCAGGAAGTGAAAGCAAAACAAAAGGCAAGATGGAGAAACATAATGGGAGTCCGCTTCAAACATTTGCATTAATTAGAATCGTGACTTGCAGACAAAATAATCGAGGGAACGAAACGTTGCACCTTATGTCATTAACAGGAGTGGCTAATAGGAGCAAAATGGAAAAGTTTTGTTCTAGGAACAGGCAAAAGAGAAGAGAGAGTGAAAAAAATCTTTCGTTATTCTTTATTTACGCTTCCCACATTCATTCCAAATGTTTCCTGTCATTTTAGATATTCGATTCTACTTCTGCTGCCGCTGCTGCGGCCTGTGTAGGACTATAGAAGTCCCTCATAATCATCGTCATCCCTTATGCAAATTGGCAGCAGGTGGGGGAACATCACTTCCGGTAAAACTTTAGATGTGGCAATTACATGCAGTGAAGGCGGAAATTGAAATTTTGAACTAAATCCGGCAACGGGAAATATGTAGTTGTTTTATTGCTGTCAATAACTTATGCATGCTGTATATATACGTGTACATGGTACGCTCACATAACAAGATACATGTTAAAAATTTGCTTGGTAAAAAATAATTCGACATTAACAAGTATTACACAGGTTAAACAAATTGTCTGTTAATATGATGTTGCTACTATTACTTGGGAATAGTAAAGACAATGTTTGTATGTTGGAAACTTACTCAAATACAATGATACAAACAAAACCGAAGTATTCGGCGACCAAGACACTTGTCAACTGTTAATTTTTTTACTTTGTTTACGTGATTGTGTAGCAGCGAAGTAATGATTTGCTAACTTGATCCTTTAATCGTTTAATTTAATAATACATACAGTGAATGAAATTTCAGGGAGAGAAAAATTAGGAAATTGTATGAATCGCGGTTTGCGGTAAAGATAATGATAAGAATTATTGGAGTTTATTTCATCGAAAAGAAGTAACGACAAATAGGGGTGCTATCATCAATGGTTGACTATTTGCTTGGGGAAAAGTGTGGTATGCAGGAGCAATAGTCAGAGTTCATAACCATCACATTCAAGACCACATGCAATTTCCAATCTTTAATTTTGTCGGTAGATAATCCAATATTTGTCTTTTGAAGGAGTTACTTGATGTATGTTATTAGAATTTGTTTATGCCCATTTTTCTCCATAATTTTAGAAAGTTTAGAAAAAAATACATGCACGCTTCCACGTGTGCACTTTTGCGGCTACATAGTATTTCCTTTTGCACCCATTTACACATCTGCCAAGCGCAAACATGTCATGTGTGAATAAGAGCAAGAGTGCATCAACAGCGATAAATTAAATTGGAAAAAAAATTGTCTACTCTGTGCATATTTAACAAAGCGGCAAGGAGAGTATATTATATCCTTTACGCTCAGCTTACTGTGTTAATTTTTCGCTGGTAGACGTTAATAATATGACGGTATCTGATGACTGTTTATAAACAATGTAGCAAATACATATTAACATATTATACATGCATTTATGTATGTGCTATGCAAGTCGTTAACAAGTAAAAAGGAAGAAGTTCCATAACGGTATGGTCTTATAACAAGTACAAATGGAAAAAGTAGTAAGGTAAAACAGAGGTGTGAGTTAAAACGACAAGAAGGAGGAAGTTATTTTAATTAATATACTCATTGTTAATCACCACCACTACATAATCCATGCATACTAATCAAAAATTGTGATTGTACACAGAAGAAGTTTGCATTCAACTAATGTCATGACGTCTCGAATTGCATACCATGCAATTAGATCTCATCAAAAAACATTATATTTGTATGTTGAAAGGAGAGAATCATGTTAAAATTAAAAGAACCGTCATTGTTGGTTGTCTCTTTTGCTGTTTGAAAAGACGCTTTCAAATTATCTTATTGTACTTTTACTTGTTCTTATTTGTAATGTGCCTGATTTATTACATGATGAGATAAGTAGGAGGAAAGTATTTATATGGCTTGAGCCATTGCATAGAAAGATATGGGAGTCACGCATTTAGGTATTGTGGTCGTCACGGAACAGACATTGTGGCTGTCACGCTAAACGGAGAATCGTAGTTGTCACGCTGTACACACAAACAGGACTACGAAAAATTATACAACAATGATAATATACAGCTCATACATACGCTTTAAAACTAGTCAGAAGGATCAGGGTTATGATTTTATGGTTTATCTTTTTTTTCAATCAACAATTTTTAAAGTGTGTTTGTAAAGTGGCTTCTTTCATATTATAGTTAAGGAAGAAATGTGTTCATGTGCACTTTTTGCGCAGTTCTTGAAGGTGTTTTACATCTCAATCATTTTAAGCATATCTTTATATTCTGGAACGCAAAAAAATAATTTTATAGTGTTTTTTTAGTGAACGGACGATTTTGTAAGTGAAAGAAGACATTCATCGTCGCACTTTTCAATATAAAATGGAGCTCTGATAAAGGAATTGTAATAATTAAATCGGTTTTTAAGAAAAACGTGGTGGTTTTCAGGACTTTAATTCCATAGTTACTTGCAATTATTAGTTTTATATTATTTGATTACCTTGTTTGCTGTTACTATACCTGTTTGAGGCCTGGTGGTTTTATATTTTAATGATTTGTGCTAATAATCTTTTCCCAATGGTACGCAAATGATAAGCGCCTAGAAACAGGATTGCGAAAACAGGCAAGATAAACCAGTACATCGGGCCACTAAGGGGAATGAGAGAAAGCTCTATCACGCCTGCAAAGTTATTTGGTTATGTCGTTTCTTGGAGACGTGTTAAAAGGAAGTGAAAAGATTATCATTTAAGGTAGTTTGTATAAACTGGATGAGTAGGAAGAGGAAATACCTTACCGATTGCAAAACTCTGAACATTAACTGATTCCGAGCTGTATACATATGCAAAATGCTTTATTTTGTTTATTTTTTTTCAAATAAATGCATGTCAAGTGAAGAGTCGTTCTGATTTATAATTTGTTGCATGTTGCCCTTCGGAATGCAAAAGTGTTGCAGATATATCAGCAACGATTTATTGCTTGTTCTCAAATTTCTCATGTGAAGAGGTCTTACTGAAGACCTCGTGTTTCAATCAAAAGAAAGCAACGTTTTTATACTTCAGAATATTTAGTAATCTTGAAAGCTTGTAGTTCAGTCTGAACAAAACATGTAACAGTAATGCTACATCAGTTATGTATGCCACTAGTAAAAAGCAAGCAGTTCGCATCCTTGATCCTTCCCTAATATGCTGCTTAATAATAAGTAAAATTAGCTTCAAACGACTGGCTAATAATCAGCCTCTATCTCTTATTTGAGTTATGAGTTTTTCTTGGTCGCATTCCGAATCGATCATGAAGTTTGGGATAGATCTGAACGTGCATAAGCTACTCCATACTTTTTAAAGGCCATAATTATCCAATAACCTTTAATGATGATTTTGTACTTTAAATTCCTTATTATCAAAGTTTCGTTAGATCAGGTATTTAATTATATAAATACAAAATTCTACGGAAACTCATTTTGCATTTACATAATGTTTTCCATCGTTTTTCCGTGCGTGCCATGACAACTAACGATAAATAAGCTTCCTTATGTTTCGAGGTTTCCATGGCAACAATATCTTAGAAACCCATCGTTTAAATATTTATTCATTTGCCATTTAGTTATTGGTGCGTAGAATTGTGCGTACTTTTGGTTTTTCTGAACCTGAAGGATCCTCCTAGCAATGCCAACTAGTATAGATGACTTCTTATTGTTTTATTTTTTGCAACGAATTGATGATTCCGTTTGTATGCACCTTTTTATACCATTTAGCCAATGATGCTGGCTAATTTTTTCGACATATTTACCTTCTCAGTTGGTTTTCTTTGATTGGCATGGCGTGGTTCACTTTTGAGATATGATTTAACATTTAGTGATGCACATGTGCATTTTTTTAAATAGGTAATTTACTAATGATACTTGTGTTGTGTTTTCGATAAAGAAGGAATAGGATCTCTCTTTTGAAACCGTATCCAAATGCACGGTTCAATGGATACAGGAAAAACGTGTGAATGCTCCTAGGTTCTAATGCAAGCAAAAACTGTTAGCGTGAATTGCTGATCCAAATTTGGAAATGGCTTTACCATGTGAGAAGCATCATTTATTGTATTGCATTACATTAGATGATTCATTCGGAATGAGCTATAACTTATTTTAAACTCTCCATTTTCATTATTTCCTATTAATTTTGTTGCTGTATTTAAAAAATTTGCAACAAGCTCAAAAAGCGCGTTTCCAACAATCGACTTCAATGAATGCGGATTTTTGGTTATATTATGACTTAGTAAGCATTCCAGCTTTAAGGGTACCAGAATATCAACAAATTTGCTTCAACCAAACAGCATGCAACAGAAGGATCAAGGAATGAAACGAATCTATATCAGGTTACAAGAATCTAAATTACGTAATAAACACTCATCCACCCTACCAACATTGTTTTGACTGTTGTGACTCTGACAACCTAAGCCTGGTTTATCTCTGATTGCAGTTTTCTTTCATACTGTAATAAAAAATATTTCTCGACTGCGTGAAGAACTTTATAGAATCGGGTTACTCGGAGTAATACGAACATGTAGTGCATTTAATCGGCTTAAGTACTGCTTCAACTAGTGATCTACTAACACAAGTCAAACAAATATGCTGAAGACTGCTCCCCATATAGGAAAGAATATTATGTGATTGCAGGATGCACATTATGCTGGCAGTTACCTTTAATGTACATACTTTCAAAATGAGCGAACGGTATTCTGTCTTTGTTCTTATTGTTTGAGTGCTAGGGCAGTGAATTATTGGTGCAACCATTCACATGCCTGTATACGCGTGGTGCGTACCCATAGTTTTATTCTGTCAGTTACAGATCTTCCTGAACTAATCTTCGGTGTTTACCCCGACTATGTATGAGCTAAAGAAACAGAAGTTTGTCATGGGGGATGAAAGGAGTGTAGGTGAAAAAGATGATATTTTCCAACAAATTATTAGTGGAATTGGTAAAGAAGTTGGCTCATTAAAAGCAAGAATTAGTAGGCTGACATATGAGGGGATTGTGTATAACAACCGTTTGAAACTATGGCCAATATTAATGGCCATTAACTCTGCTATCATGTCATGCTATTACATGCTGCTGCATGCGTTTGCATTATATTATTACTAACAGTTATGTATACTAACTTCCCAATTCTAAGAGTGGGGTTACGTATGATTATTTTATCATACATAGCAGGTATGTAGGATTCACTGATAAAAACTGACAAATAAAGATATATCGTAGATGTTGGCTTTATCAGTAGGATCTAGAATATCTTCCTTATTTAATTTCCCCTCAAAGTTACTTAATTGCATTATGAAATTTGGAAGGTTCATATTAATGAGAATACCCTTCAACAATCAAACTTAAACAATAAAAAAATTTCTTCACCATCCTGGCACTGGCAGAGCGAGAACATTAAGCAGGTTGCTCCATTAGAGTTTTCATTTCCGTATTAGATTTGAATTGTACTGTGATAACGGCAAAATGAGAATTACGGCAACAATAGCAGAACTATTTTGGTTAGAACTTTTATTGGACCACGTGATAAAAGAATGTGTTAATACTTGACCAATTTTTTTGAAACACCACGAAGCATACGTTTTATTATTATTTTGAAATTGGTAAAGTAATTAGACCAAAAAGCAACTTTTGAAGGAGGAAAGCATGAAAACAAGTATTTATAATTACTCTTTTTACATAAGGATAAATTAAGCTCATAATAATGAACACTTATAAATTTTCATATACGATGGATGTTTGTTTACCTTGGAAATAGTCAGTTTTTTGCCCTTAAGTGGCATATTATGCATGCCAATAGCAATCATGATAGCTTGCTCTTTGTCGAACTGTATCGTAGCCTTATGTGAGTTCAGCACGTAATCAATTTTGGTGATATCTCCGCATATTTGAAATATTCGGTAAAGATCGAGCTTGGAAATGTTTTGTGGTAGATTTTCAACGTTGATCTGCTTGGAGTAATCTGAGTCTGCCGTTATCCACATCAGTTTTCGATTGGCTAATTCGTCCTTCTCGCGTTGCAGGTCTTTGACGAGTTGTTCAACTCGGTCTGAGTCAGGCTCCATCACGGCAAGTTCAGTTTTACACGTATTTTTCCATCTGCGTAACGATTATTATTAGAGATTGCATTTGACCCTGCGAATGTGCACGCACCAAAAACTAATAATCACTGAGCAAAACTTACGCAATTTGAAGAAATGAGCTGCGGATTGGTTCTTCATTCCTTCCTGTTCCAGTAGTAGTACTTGCACAATTGTTTGAAGTGGAAAAGGAAATACTATGTTCATTAATTTCGCAAAATCTATACACACTTTTTAAGCCTGCAACCTGTTCTTGATGCATTTTTTGAGGTTAAAATACTTGCTCAGAAATTTCAGAAATGGAATAACGTACGAGCTGCTAATGCACTTGACGATGCTGTGAGCGAAACGAGAGTAAAATGGATGAGTGAAAACCAAGAAATCATTATTTATCGTAATATTTTTTCATTGCATATAATTCGATTTGCTTGACAACTTGGATTTTCGTTGTAAATGTTTACAATTATAGCGATCTTGATGGATATTCTTTGTGGTAGCCAGATTAAAAGTCAACAGACTTATCTAATGTAGCAGACAAATATTTCAAGCACATCTTAGCCTTATGTTAGCACAAATATTAGTTTTGGAAAATATGATCATTATTTTTGATACAGGTTTACTATTACGGCAGCTTCATAAAAAGATAAGATATAACGAATAAATTGAAAATGGGAACTCTGCTAAGAAATAGAATGCGCCTGACACAAAGACATTTTTGTAGTACTTTTATGATTGCTGGTAATAGAAATATCATTATCAATGAAGCCATGATGTAATTAATTGATGTTCTTATCGTCCTCCTTCTTGCTTGCACTGCTCTTCCTGGAAATGCCTATCAACTCATAGATATCTTCAAGCTGAATCATTTTTTAGAAAAAATGATGTGCCGTGTTTGCGTATGCTTTAGTATGCGTTAAATAATATTTATTTATTGTTAATGCTTTAATTATTTTTCGAATGCCAAAAAAAGCTTTGTAATGATTGCACTGATTATGAAACAAACAAACCATCCTTTTATTCACAATCAATCAAACCATTAACCTACAGTTTTATATATAATGTATACATAACGATTAGGAAGATGACTGTGTAGAAGTAGGACCTGCAGCAGAAGCCCTCATGGTGGTATCAGCAACCTGCCCATTTGAGGCACTGCAATGTATACAGAAATAGAAACTACTCATTTAACAATCAAATACGTCAAATTTAGTTGCAAATACCATAAAACTTATAATGAGTTACAAGAGTGTGAAAAGAATAACATACTTTGCTTCTGGGTGCGATTGGGGTTGAGATGGTACCGGAACAAACTGAATATCTGAGTTATACTGTCCCAATGGAGCACCATCAGAAGTAGAAACAGCAGGTCTTGAATTGAAAATTAATACAAACATTTAAATTTGCATTCCAAGCAAGAAGAAACCCATTATCACTCTCCCTATTAATTGATGTATAGCTTACTGTCGACTCATGGATGAGAAAGGGACTGCCTGACGTTGTTGGTAGAATCCAGGACGAATGCTGTTGACAGTACTGCCAATATAAGTGACGTTGTTTGTTGTAATGGTATAAATACCCGGGTTTGAGAAGTAAAAATCATGAACTGTGACCTCTGCTTCGGCCACGGGACGCCTGATGCCATTCATTCTCAGCTTGCTTTTTAATCAATGGCAATAGCACTAATAAATGATGAACATACAGTTTGCAAATGTCAGAAAATACCAATGCTCTATACTGCAAAGTAGCGAAGAGCTTGAATTGTCAGCAGAATAGCTAGAGATTTCAGACTAGATACATTTAGTTGCATTCAGCAACATGCTACTCGCACAGTGCAATCGCTCCTTATGTCTGTGAAGTCAAGAACGTGCCTGTGATGTAAAAAGAAATGGCATGAGTATTATCAGTATTCATAAACCTTACTTCTACAAATGCAATTACGAAGCAGAATAGAGGTAAAACCTTAGCTTCTATTACAATGTATCTATATACATTGCCTAGTTGTGTTTTCATAAATGGCTTCTTGTGTCAGCACATCCAGTAAATGCTAATAAGTCTTGGCTATCAAAATATAATGATTGTGGTTGCTAAAAAAATGGAATTTAACCCTCTTTAGGAAAATTCCTTTCTCAATGGTACGCTCTAGTTAAATGTTTTCATGATCTCGTCAAATCTCCTAATTTTGGAGAATGTGTTGAACATCCACCATAAAATAAATGATTGCTGACAATGATGTGTTTTGTTCTCCGTTTTTCAGGACCGAACGTCCACTTTGGAAGCTTTATGGTACTCTTGTATGTTGTCAATACGCATGATGACAGAACGCTGAAAAAGATGCGGTTATGGAATCAAATACCTTAATCAGCGGATGAGCAACTGGCCATAGATTGCATCTCTGATATTAACGAAGGTACGAGTAATTTAAGTTGCGGTAATTTATGAACCGTGTAATAATTTAGAAGTGTTCATGATTTTCTATTCAACAGGCTCAATGAGATAGCTCTTACCCATAGTACTCTGCTGGGAGGACGCGACAACCAGATACCTAAGTAATAAGAAGAAATCGAAATATAATTATTGCTTAAAACTCAACTCAATGGGGCAACAATGATGAAAATCATAACTATATTTAATATTTTTTCATTAACTTAGGTCCATACCAACATAAAGGTTGTGTTCAATCCCGTCACTGGTCAATCAATTAAATATCGTTGACTCTTTTGGTTGAAGTGTCACAATGTAACTAAATACTTAAGAATAATGCAAATATAAATGAGTAAAACTAAATGTGTCGTATTTAAAGATGCTTATAATTTTCTTTTTAAAATAGGTTCAAAGTCAAAAAACCTGGAGAAGATGAAACATTCTGTTTCCTGGAACGCTGATTACCTGATACCAGTGCTGCTGAATTATACAAGCATATTAATTAGGAAAAGTCAAGGAGTCTCCTCATGTCAAGAGATTGAAGATTGTCCTGCAGCTAGTGACGAAGGGAAAAGCTGGTATGATGTCAGATTCGCCTATTGAGACACATCGAGTTCCAAAGTTGTCTGTTGCCATACTCGGGGGTTTTCGATGGCCCTCTTTTCAAATCTTTTGTCAGCTTATATCTTATGTTGTTGTTTCTTTTTCCATTGGGCAATACGGCAGGCATTGCGTTTGAAGTACAAATTTAAGTCTGCAATGGCCCATTGTACTGTCATTATGTATTACAATGTTTTATTATTTAAGGAATACTACTTGGTTGTAATAGAAAAAATATTAGTTTTTCAATGTACGTGAAATACATTATAATTAATCATGGATTTTTTATTCCACACATAAATGTGACGATTTTTATGTAACCTGATCCACCCGTTTTAAATACTATTACTTATAAGCTGCGATGGTCTGCCCATCATTCACTTAAGCATTAAAAAGTCACAACAAAGAAGCAGATATTAAGTTACTCCCATAAGCATTGCATTTCATGAAAGTATGCATGCTGTCTATTACATGATTACAAAAGACTACATCCCAGCTTTCAATAGCCTTATGAAATCATGTGAGAGCCATCTATTTAAACAACTGAAAGTCCAGGAAAGGGAAAGTTGAACAAAGAAAAAACATAGCTACCATATGTTGATGCACGCACTAAAAGCTCTAACAGTAGAGGTCCCCTCATCAGGCATATTTGAACTTAGACGAATATATTTTCTAAATACATGACTCCAGAAAATTTGACTTATTCGAAAAAAATAGCGAAGTTCATGCATGCTACTGCAGCATTATAGCAGTCAAGATATTTTTTATAGTTATCATAATTCTCTGGCGCTCGCACTACTTCGCATTAAGGAATTCATAAACTAAAATACGATGGAATAGAATTTTATAAAGTAATTTACCCCCTTATATTTCGCATGTAAAAGTATTGAAAAGTTTTCGTTCGAATGGGATAATTGAATTTTACAAATCCAAGCATGAAACACATAAAGGTAGATGTGCCTCTCGTCGTCCTGTCAGTATTAATAAATATCATACATTGCATGAGAAATCACATGAAATGTTGATGATGCCCTGCTGCTCATGCCGAGCCTTCTGTAAAAATTACTTCACCGAAATACGAGGAACACAGTTTGGTTTGGACATGGTTTAAAACATTTTTTCATGTCACGTACCTAGTTGAATATCTTGCCAGTTAAATACGATTACATACAAATAACTCAGGAATAATACGGGAATTTTGTTGACGTAGATAGAATGTGGCAGCAGACAATGTGTTTTGTTGCATTGCATAATTCTTTGGTTTGTGCTTTTGTCATTGAATTCCAGGTTTTTGCAAGTAATGTAACGATATGAAGAAGTTTAAAACGATAAAATAAAACTAAAAGCAGTTTCAAAACACGGTTTATATGTGGCTTCTTTTGTCAACTGTTGCAGATGCAGTTACTTCAGATGCTGTTAGTTCGTTAATTTTTTACTTCTATGAATTTTTTTGCATACTTCTGAAGTGCTCTTTTCATTTCATTAGTGTATGAAAGCTGGTCACCATCTCACAAAGTTTTACAGCACAATTTAGTAGAGCATATTAGCGTAAATGAATACATTAAAAGAGAAAGAGCAAAAATTTCTCATCCTAATCAACCCGTCAAATGACTACCACCACTCCGTTCGTTTCATGAGATTTATCATGGAGTATACTTATATGAGTTTCGTTAAGCGTCCAGATGATGATCACGCCAAGGCAGAAACACAAGATTCGTCAAAGCTGACTTCAGTAGTCCTCATAAGCAATTCCAAAGGTGTAATATTTGCCATTGTCTTTTTTATATTTAACAAGGGAAATGGAAAGAGAGTCAGAGATATGTGATAAACTGACAATGTAGCGAATAAGAGATAGGTGCTGTCTGTCTAGAGGAGAACAACATTTTTTGTGTAATTGATTATCTTCCTGGTGGAGTGGGCTTGTTCCAAGTCTACATTTTACTTTATATAATGTATAACCGAAAATAATCTTGGCAAGTGCAACGGTTTTTCATCCAGGGTGTATATAAATGCCATTAGCTCATGCATTTTCAATGCTTTAGAAGGTAATATTTGAAACGCCACCACTTTATGGAAGTTACAGCGCAACATGGTTTACCACTAACACCAATCCAAGTGGTGAATTACTCACTAATACCGTCCAGTATGCAGCTAAAAGTCCCTTATTATGGCTATGATGAAAATTTGTTGCAGTTTAACTCACACGGACAATATTGTTTCATTATAGAATTTTCTGGCTAAAATGAAACTTTAATTTGGTGGAATGCTTCCGGCAATAAAATTTCATTGCAATGCTATATGCACTTCAAGCGGGAATTGCAGCATTAGATGTTATGTAAAAAAACATAGGTAACATGTTAAGACATTCATGAGTTCACCTGAAAATAGCATAGAGAATGATTATGTTACGGAATCTTATTCTATTCCATCCAGTAAAGCCCTCTGAAAGCTGAGTTAGCACCAAAACTTTTTTTTTGCATCTATTTTATCACACAAGAGAGAGAGAAGACAATCATGAATCCTATAGTGTTCAAATTATTCACTAGCTTGTCTGTTTTAGTTTTAGGTTGAGAAAGATAGAAAAACCATGAAAAGTTTAAAAGAAATTTAATTTCGTAGCATTATCCTCAATTATTTTATGCAATCTATTCATTTTGACATGTCAGAAAAAGTACTGACGAATTAAGAAACTGAGGAGCGCATACATACATGTACACGTAATATATTTACTGACATTTCATGAAACTGGATTGTCTGTGAACACCTTTAAAGCAGACTATGATTCTAGAGGGGTGACTGTAGAAGATTTGGATCAAGACAGCGAACATTAGTGCACTCATTCATGAAATTTTCGGTACTCCACACAAGAATCTACTATATATGAAATTTAAGCTTCTTCTCCTATCATCATATGTGGTAGTCACGCATACAAGTACTGTGGTCGTCACGGGTTGGAGAATGTGGCTGTCACGCATACAAGTACCGTGGTCGTCACGGGATGGAGAATGTGGCTGTCACGCTAAACAGACAATTGTGGTTATCACGCTGTCTCGCTGAACATACATACAGGACTACGAACCATAAAACATACTCATAAGTAGTATGGCCCATCGATCATGAATGATATAGCTGGCTGAGAACTAATTATACTACGATTCTGCATTCATAATAGTTCACACATTTCGTAAAGCTCACGCTATTTCTTTTGTATGAAAAAAATAGTTGACAGGTAAAAAACATTATCTTATCATCGACATCTGGAAATATCTTTTCAAACCATACGACCATTTATATCGCAATATCCTCATTATTACTGCTTTGGACAGTTTTATGAACAATATTATGTAATGAAATGCAGATGAAGTTACATGACTATTAACTTCAGTAATATGCTAAGCCAGTCATATCTGTATTGGAATATTGAGAAATTGCAGCTTTGTCTCCTGTGAGGGAGTTGGGTAGACGTATGTGTATATTTGCATGGCTTGAATTAAAGGTGAATTAATGAATGAATTCTAAAGCAATTTTCAATTACAAAATCATTTAATAGCACATACACGTACTTCTACTTTATCACTGTCAACGTTATGGCGTACTAGGCTGAGGCTGGGAGATATAATGGGATGGGATGCAAATGGGATGCATCCACCCATCGCTTCATATTTTTGTCATCATCTTTACTGTGCATCGCAGAGAACAGTGCACAAGGAACGTAAAACACAATGTACATCCTTCCTATGCAATTTTAACATTAGAGGGAATGGATGCAGAAGTCTCAAGTTTTTGTTGTGTTTTCTCTGTCTCTAACTTTTGAAGCTCACTTATAGTTTCAGTAATTATTCTTTTATTGATCTATTTAATAGTCAAATTATTACTGAGGAACTCGGTGAAGTTTCAGTAACATTTTTATTTCTTCGTGAGTTATTTAGTGAAATGAAGTTATATTATTCTTTGGTTTATGCTTAGTTAAATATTTGGCCATAAACGTGAAACTGGTCAGTTTCTTTAAAAAGTCAACAAACAGAGGCTGGGAGCCAGCAGAAGTTGTTTTCAAAATTATTTTATGATTGAGTCGTAGTCATGTATTTGTCGTATGACTTTGTTCATTTTCCCTTAAATAGTTCATTGAGATTTTAATGAGTTTTGGTATTTTTTCTTGCAGGCAAACCCGTGGATGAAGGCGTCTAACAACAAAATACCTGAGAAGCTTTGGGAGACCTAGTATGAAGACTGCGAGGTAAGCATAGGTTATTGTTTGAGTTACTTATGTTTTGAACGCTGACTTCTGATAATGATTTAGGTTTTTCTTTCAATTACCAAACCACCGGAATATCATATTTCAAATCTCATAAAATTTGAAATGACGAACCAGAATATTATAACGGCTTACTTATTTAAAGGATACTTCTCTCTCTTCACCATCTCAAATAGAAGAAATATAAGTTGATGAGTCCTTATGTAGAAAGGGCTTAGTCAGTATTTCCGGAAGTAAGTGTGAAACTTTCTGGACTAATTAGCCCGTTTCAAAAATTGTATCCATTCAGTGTCTTTCGACTCCTCAGCATCCTTCTTCTCCTGTCTAACTAGTTGATTTTCAGCTTGAGAATGGTCCTTCACAAATGAATGTGAATTTCATCCGTAACATGGATAAAAACGAGTGACTTTGTGTGTTATGCCTTCACAAACTATAATGTTTGATGATTTTATATCATGATTGTTATATTTACTATGATAACAATATAAAAGTTATTTTTCTTTTTGAATTAATGGTTTCATTCGTTTTAAACTTTCGAAGAAAAGTCGGCCTTCACGATTATAACAATAAATTTAGGTCAATGATGACTATTTGTAGGAATAATCATTCCATCAGTTATATCACCTCGTCACAATAACTTGTTAGCCATGCCAAAATATTTTTACCATGTCATGATAGGTCACATGAGTCAATGCTTTCGTATGAGTGGTAGAACCAAAGCTTGTCTTATGACGATGATTACATGAGAGTAATTATATTAATGTGAGAAACGCTGAGATAACAGTTAAAGAAGAAGAGTGCGATCCCAGTATTTTATCTCTTAATTATCTCGACTACTCGTATATAACAAATCGCATATGAATTTACGTTTCGGAAGGGTTTAAACTGCATATCTGGGTACAGAGACTTATTATGTAAGTATAATACAAAACAAAAGTTCAAACAAGACGCAATAGGTTTTCTTTCCTTAGTTACCAATTTCAATGCAACATGAAATAGAAGTGTTCTAAGAATCGTAAGTTTAATATTAAAAGTATTTTTAGATTGCAAACATGGTATTATTTGCATTGTTTTTCTGTAGCATTCGTTTCTGGCAAAAGAAAACGTTCATTGTAGTATAGGGTAACGCAACATGGGACGATGTAAAATGATAGTCCTTTGCTGGTAATACAGTTGTACTTGCTTTATGTTTGTGTAATACGTAAAACCGAGCATTGTCTACTAAAAGGAGGAAATTTCCATACAAAAAGTAAACATTGAAATGCCAGGAAAGTGAGTTCGTTAATGGGACAAGTTGTTTGACTTATACCACAGCAGAAGCCCATAAAACCGTCAGTTTCCCTTTTGAAGTGGCAGTAATAAGTACTTGCTTCCAATCTCCAATTTCTTGAGAGAAAAACTATATCATCAAGACTGCAAGTCTTTTGAAAATAGTTTGTGTAAATTTTAGTTTAGGAAGAAGTTAGTTTAGTTGGGTTGGATATACAAAGCACGGGGCATACCGAAACCAGAGCTTGTAATTGTAAGATTTTCTTGCTTTCACCGATAAGTGAAGTTGCAAAATAGTATGTACATTTTTAAGGGGTAAACATACATTCGTTCTTTTAAATTTGTATGATATATATCAGGAACAGGAGCAACTGGATTGACTGTGAATAACGTATAGTTACTTCTTTTATAGTTCTACAGTCAGTGATACGATACGACCAGCATGACTTAATAAAATAATGCCAGCGGAATTTTTATGAATAATTTTTAGATTCACGTTTTCATAAAATTCATGTAAAATATGATAGCTATATTATTATTAGGGATGACTGTATAGTGGTGGCACTGCTAGTAGTAATATAGTGAATTAATGTGGTTTAGTCATGCAACATTATTATTATTTTCCCTGTCATGCCTCAACAATAAAAGGAGTCAGAGTTAAGTTTGTATTACAAGCAGTACTGTATGCGTCGGAGAGACATGGATGTCTCCTTCATGAATAACAGCTTTCATTTTTAACAAGTTTTGAGGTTTTTTTCTTGCCGTACCACATATATTTTAGCTTCTCACAATGCTAACTCTATACCCTGACCAAAAGCTCTTATTTATGTTGCAAAGTAGTTAATATATATCTTAAAAATTACAACATAAAATTATCTCACTGGTCAAGTACGAACCTTTCCATTTGATGTTCTATGAGCCAAATGCTTAGTCATGGTTGAATGGGTATTCAGAAGTGAACACATTATCATACAGTAACTTCAGCAGTATAATATTTGTTTGTCACTTGAGAATTTCCGCATTAGTCCGATTACCACAATGAGTTTCAATGTTAGAGAAAGGGGGTTGTGATCCATGCCACAGGAAGTCAAATTTTTTAAAAAGTATATCATTAATATTATTACTAACGAACAAAGTGAATACTATATTACTGAACGAAAAGTTCATCCAGGATTTATAAAGTAGAATCTTTCATGATGCTGAAATAGTTGTATTTGTTGACAACACACAGGAAAAAGTACAAATAGGGAATTTGATACCTGTTCAAGTTTTCATTTACACATTAGGGTTTTTGATGTGGGTGGAGGTAGTGGTCGGTGAAACAATAACTGTAATTTGCGTTAACTCCTACACCACATTAAACGTATCTTTCATAATGCGTATAAAATTTCTTTGTACTTTTCTTTTAAATGGGCACTTTATCATGTATCATTAGTATATTTTGTCAAATACTTAGATTAGTTCCAGCAATGGCAAGCAAAAGCTTTGTCAATGGGAAAAACCGATGATTCATATCCATTTGTCACCGCAATCCGTTATACAACTATATTGGTTGCTTGCTTCTATGTCACTGAATGAGTTATGATTGTAATTATCTAATTTCCATTTCAATAAATCAGTAAAAAAGGTACAAGGTTTATACTGATTCAGAGAAAGAACTAGCAATATTCGCTGTCGGGAGAACATGCTCGGTAATGACATAAATAAATGCTTAAAGCGTCCCATGTACTGACAATTGTTTTTTGGAAACTTCTATCGTAAAAATTGCTCTTTCACCTCATTTTTAAACCTTCAACTCGTTTTATCATCGCTTTGTGTCCATGCGTGATCATTGCGGAGAAAATCCTGTGTACATTATATATCTACTATGATTTGTCAGTTTTCCATTGATTTGGTTTGATATCAATTGGTTGAATCTTGTTAGTATTGTATACGTGCGTAGACTTAATGGATATCACATAAGCCAAAGAGCGTCCCTTTTCAATACAAGTGTTATGATAAAAACTAGCTACATCACTAAATAATTATGCAGAGAGCTTGCTTTCAAAATGAATAATGATGAGATGAAATTAGGGATTTTGGATGAAAGTGAGGCGTGGCACTATTTTGTTGAGACTCTGTGATCACCACAAAGACAAATTCTTGCCAGTTGGTGTGTAGATGACATGCAATCATTATCATGACAGTAACTGGAATATTTCTTTGAGATCGCTCAATAAGCAAGGCAGAAAGTTGAGTGCGTATTCCTATTTCCTTTTGTAAATTATCGGTACAAGTTTGTAACTGATATCTAGAGAGAACATGCATAATATGAATATTGTATTTAATTTTAAGATGAAAAGTTTCAGAAACTTTTCTTAAGCCGCATTACACGTCTAGTTCCGTTTGGTTTGCGATGCCAGTGGTGACTAGGGGTCCCATAATGAATACCGATAATGGCCTTATCGAATACAAAAAAGGTCGAATAGCTCATCAAAACCCGTCGGTTACTCGGTTACAATCTAGCTACGTAAATAACCACGTTACAAACATGATATAACTGAAATTTGACT
>JAQIXX010002915.1:0-21970 GCA_034700605.1 Willowsia nigromaculata
GACTTCGAACAAGCCTTTGATAAGGTGCGATACGAACCTCTCCTAGAAAAACTTCATCATAGCGGAGTGCGAGATAACATGCTGAAGTTATTTCACTCATATTTTAGTCAACGAAAACTGATTGTGACAAAGAACTAAAAAATCAAAGCCCATTAACATGATAGCTGGCTGCCCTCGGGGCAGCAGCCTATCTGGAATCATATTCTGTATATACATAAATGACATTGCAAATATTTTCAAACATAGTAAACTGTGTTATTATGCAGATGATCTTGCTATGTATGTAAGTGGAAGTGAAAGCAGTGACATTGCAAAAAATCTACAGGAAGATCTCAATGCTCTATTAAAATGGTGTAGTGAAAATTACATGAAAGTGAACACTTCCAAAACTAAAAGCATGCTATTCCTTGCAAAGAGATGGAAAGATGAAGCAACCAGTTTTAACCTCAACATAAACGGAGAACAAATTGAAAGATTACGAGAATTTAAACACCTAGGTTTATGGTTAAATGAGACATTGAACTTTGAAAAGCACTACAACTTAGTTTGTAAGAAGATGACAGCACAAATGTACATGCTAAACCGTTACAAACGCTACTTTAATCCATAGTGGAGAAACATCTTCTGCTCATCTCTAATATTATCTATTTTGGATTACTGTTTACCTGTATGGGGCGACCTAACGGAAACCAAAACGAACCGCATCAACAGAATTTTACGCAGAACAGCAAAACTAGTTGTCACTCCAAAAACATATTATGACCTAACCAAGACTGATGCAGTTGAACAACTTAATTGGTTACTGTGCCACGAACGAGTGGAAGTATATACACTAAATTTTATCTTTAAACAAATTGTAAATGAGACGAGCCTAACTCAACTCTTTGTAAACTTCAAAAAACGTGAAAATTCTGAAAGATCTTCAAGATTAGAATACAATTTTATTCGTCCTCACATAAATAATGAACAAAGCAGATCATCATTCTGTTACAGAGGAATTGGCTACTGGAATGCGTTGCCAAACAAAATCAGAGAAATCAAAGGAGCTGCCTCCTTTGACTTAAATTTAAGGCAACATGTCATGCTACGACGAGAGTCTGATGTGATATATTTAAAATAATCAGAATTGTTATAACTTCATAATTGTCTATTTACTTGTTAGTTTCTTTTTTATTACCTAATGGAACACGTACATGAAAAAAATATGTTACGAAACATGTTACTGTATACTGTCCATCAGTTATTTTACTGAAAAAATTTGCAATCAATCAATCAATCAGTATTCATTTTGCTGCGCAAATGCAATTTGTAGTTTTTACTGCGGTTTTTGTCTGGCACGCTGTGGTCCGAAACCCGAATTCAGTCGACCATTAAACTACATTGAAAAACACTCACGCGTTCTCTTTATATCTTTCAGATGCTGCTTTTATTTCTAAATCGAATAGTACCACTCTCATATCGTGAATCGTCCATCTGCAGCAGTTATAGCAAATTAAAAAAATTTTAACGCCGTATTTACTTTGCTAAAGAAATTAGACTTTACCAGCAAAGCATAGTAAATACTGTGTCTGTCTGTCAGCGGTAAGCCATTGCTTTGAGTTTTTTAAATGCAGCATCGTCTTTAGCTTCTTAAGAATCGCCAGACTTCAAAGCTTGATAGGCACACTGCACATTCCAAAGCAATTTACTTCGTTTAAACTAGAAACTTAATTAATCTTTAATCTTTTAAATCTGTGAATGTGTGCATTTTTAAATTTACCATCATTAAGGTGAAATTTAACACACCAAGAATTGTGTGGTTCATAGTCTTCATGGTATCCTAACTTCAAACAATATTTAGTGAAAAGTTTTTGTAACTATCAGCTTGAAGGCAAAGCAAAATTAATTGTGATTTATATGCTTTCCAAGTTTTCCCCAATATATTATATAAACTGCTACGGGCTAAGTAAAAATTAAATATTTACTCTAGACGGCACTGCTTGGAATACAAAAATGTCTCAATGCATTCTATTTGGCACATAAAAATGATATATATCGTCTCAGCAATCCTAACACCAGTTTCTTGCTCTATTTTTGAAATTTTAAGTTTTCGCGCCAAATTTTCAAAATTATTACAGATTTTGGAAATCGCAAACAGACCCATCTTTAGATTTTAATTTTACACCTTCATGCAAAATTTCATGGCTTTAGATCAAAAACTGAAGGCGTGAGCGATGCGAAAACATTTGAAACAGTTTCGCTCATATTTCATTCATTTTACCGAATTTTCATCTGGATCTTGCTGCATATCCTTACATTTAGATCGTATTTTACTTTGAACTAAGAATAAATGGTTTCTGAAACCCAAGTGGAAAATGCATTACTATTTGAAAAAGAGTCCTTCAAAGGTTTTATGTGCATCTTGAAATAACTGTTATACAAATTAATTTTTCGTGAAACCTTTGTTGCATTTTCGTGGCTGTAGAATAATTTGATGATGTTGTACAGGAAACACTCGACGAAAACGACTGTCAATTTTCCATTAAAGATATTTTGTGGAAAATCGGGAGACTAATTTTGTGGGAAAGCTCCTAACGGAAATTCGATCGCAAAGAGGGAAAGTCGACTTTGAAGCTACCTGATGTAAAAGATGTATGATCACGATATCATGAAGATAGCTGGGAAATGCGTACACATGAAAAGGTAGAAGCTTGTTGTTGGTCTGCTGATGCCGACACTGCTCCTAAAACGGTTTTTTGTTAGGAAACCAAATTGTTATTGACGTGAGGTAAAAGACATAGACGGTGCTAACCTGTTGAATATCGGAGTAGGTTTTCACGTAAGCATGCCTGTTTCGTTGAATGAGTTAGGTGGACAATTTCCGGTTCAAAGTATTTACAAAAAAACCATTTTACCCTTAACAAAATAATTAAATTTAAATACATAGCACCCAAATACATGTATGTAGCTTTAAATACAGTGTGCATGTATGTAGCAGGAAATATGACAAATTTTAACTTTCTTTCTGGATGATTTGGTTTATGTTCTTAATGTATTTTATATATTGTTTGTGAAAATATTCAAATTTGATCTTGTTACGACTAAACATTTCACATATTCAAAATAGCACAAGGCAATCTTTAAAACATACATTCATTCTTTGTCAACTTTAAGATATTAGGCTTGCACTACCAAGACCAATTGTAAGTAACAGAAGCCTAAGTTTGTGGAAACATAAATTCATCAAAGGGAAATTACGCACTCTTTTCATCTAGACTTTATTTTCCCTAAAACTCATGTCACGTGAATGATTAGTGAACGGTAGTTAATGCGAAATTCATACTCCTTGTTGAAATGAGAGTTGCAAGGGAAAGGAATTTGAAAATATGATTTGAAATTCTGCCATTCACTTTCATTCAAGCCTTCATACTTTAGAACCAACCTACCATTAATAATTAACGATGTCGTGCTTACATTGAGTTGAAATAATCTAACCAGATTACAGGTACAAGGGCACCTTAGTAGACTAAATCAATAATTGTTCCACTCAGGAATTGATAGTTAGGCATTCTAGAGTGAAGATTGTGCATGTAGTAAAACGGTAAGCACTAAATCGGATTACTGAAGATATCCAATTATGTTTGTTGGGAAACCTAACCTCACACAATAAATTCAATAGTCCAAACGCACTTAATATGATTTGCAGCTTGTTACTGAAAGGTAGTCTGAGGAAGATAGAAATTTATATATTTAAATTTAATTCAGGTATATTTAAATCGTATCAGTAGTATTTTATTATGCCAAAGCTATGACCACAAAACATCAATTTAATTAAAAGTTATCCAATGACATTGTAGCAGTAAATGAATATTTGTATGGTTTTTTTTCTTTCTTTGTCTTTCTAAGCGTTGTGAGCCATACTCCTCTACATCTTCTCCGCAATGGATCTTTGGTAGTTGACTTTGAACCGTGAGCCTTCACCAAAACTTGGAAAACTGTATGTTGCAAATTAATTTAATTCGTCCACCGTAGAAATTTAAACCATGTAAATTCTTAACTTTACCATAAATATATTGATCAACAAGTCCGATATCACATAAGTTTCAGAATTCATTAGAATTTTATCCCTCATGTATATGACGTGCGGAGAATCTTTTCTGTACAAAAATATCAGTTACTAGTAAAAGTTTTGGTGCGACTTGGTAGGTTTTTAAAGATTTTTAAATTATTATAGGTTACCTCTAAATCAATTTGATTCCTTATTACAGTGACAGAAATGGAATCAAATGTCGAATTGCTTTTCCAGATTTTCCCCAAGATATTTTATAAACTGCTGCATGGTATCTTAATAGTTTCTCAGATATAATATATGGTTTTCTGTCTAGCAGAAACCTAGTATCCCTAGTAATCTCTTTTAATGGTTTTAATCTCTGGTAATTACCTTTTGTTGAAGTATCTTTAATTATATCATTCTAATCAATAGATAAGTGAGAAGATTGCACAAAATGCAGGATTGTCGTTTAAGAGATTAAAAAAGAAAATCTCTATCTGAATTGGTATGTGACTACGATAACCTGCCTGGTTATCAATGTAAGGGGGCCGGAAAGCAGAGGTGTATCCCTCCAAAATAAAATTGTTACAGGATGAAGATTTGAAGATAGCGAGAACAATTAAGACGCTGCGCATATCTGGAATAACGACAATGGCAAGTTTGGGTACAAATGTAAGGACCCTGAAAAATTTATCGAATATAGTTAGATTTGCGACAATAAGACTGTTGGATGGGAGAAAGTGAGACAAAGTGCAATTCAAATGAGAACTAGACTGGTTATATAAATGCCAAGTACCTGGGATTTTAAGAAAATGTGATAATACATGCTACGCTACTTCCTAAGTGAAATATAATTTATGACCAGTTATTTTGTGTACATCTGCTAAGCCATTAAACATAGGCTAGCTTCTTCAGTTATATGATATGAGAAATTGTCATTATCGCGTTACACTTATTCTACAGGTGCTCCAACTTCAAGTCTAGATATATAGTGAAAAAAGCATGCATGTGGTATGCAGTAAAATGAAATGAAACTAAAAAACATGAAAAAATGGAACACTTCTAATTTATTTATTTGCAAATTCCTCATGCTATTAGAATAAATTATTATGTGATTAGTGTACTTGAATATTTGGATGAAAGTACTATGATATAATACATATATGTAGACACGTAGTACGAGCAATATTATTGGGGGCACTTAAAACAAAATATAAAATGTTATTTCGTAAATTTTTCAAACGAATGATAGCTATCTTTCAAACAAAATTCATACAAATTGACAAATTGACACATTTTAATTTTTTGTCAGAACTACGTATGTAATTTTTAGTTTATTCAGTCAGTGTCATGCCTAATAATTATACAACATCGTAGGTGGTATCGCTATAATTTAAAATATCGCAAAACGACCGCTTCAAATCTTTAAATGTTGGCCTCTTACATGGTTCCATGAGCCAAAAACTGGTCATTATTGTGAAACTAATGAAATAAATGAACATCATTCCAGAATACGATTTCATTAAACTACAATAACAACTTTTGTCATAAAGTAACATTACATACATGTCAGAAGTAGCATGTGGTGGACATTTAATTCTATTCTAATTCCATCCTCTAAATTGTCTGCAAATTCTGGATTTAGGGATAGACCAGAATACGGAATATCTCCTGAACTTGTCATAACTCATTTCATTAGCTTTAAATTTCATACAATTTCAATTCAAATACTGAATGAAACTCGGAACGCTTTAGAGCTTCAATTGACATCCAGCGCGAAGGCACAGGCTCTTTCTGTGTCTTAATGTATGTAGTGTATTCATACCCAAAGTCTGTAATTTTGGCAGTTTTATCTGAGGTGAGCAGTACATTTCTTGTGGCAATGTCAGCATGAACTACATGCTTCATTCCGATATACTCCAATCCATTCGCGATTTGATGTGACCATCTCTCCATATCCAAGAATTTCACTTCTAAATTCGGGTTTCCCGAGAGATCATTTAACTCCACGCTGTTTTCAAAACTAAAACGCAATCATTTAGAAGACAAGAATTTAGTACATGTACAATTTTTTCCAAAGAAATGTTCTTTGTTGTATATTATATTTGTATTTAGGCACCCACATATATTATTCGTGGTAATCGTCACTAGATTAGATCATAACTCTGTGGTTTCTCAAGCATATCTGTCTTGTTCCAATTTTCATGCCATCAGTTTTTGCCTCCTTTTATAAGTTCGGATTCCCTGTAATGTGAGGGAAGCACGTTGAACACTTGGGATTGTCTGAGTGTCGGTTATGATCAATCTTGTGACAGTTCCTGGATACATTTCGTTAGCTTTTATGGACCTTGAATGGTAGCTTTTGCTTCGATATCAGTATTGCTCATAGTATCCGCTTCCCGAATACCAACAAAAATTTTAAGTGCAGTTGATTAATTTCTCTCTAGGCTGATCGAGGTTGCGGCTTCCGCTGTGACAGCTTGCTTTTTGCTGTCATAATGTGACCCATACTTCATGTATGGTCCTAACAGGTCATAAAACGATAACCAATCAATAATCAAAAATAATTTTCAAATAAAAGTTTTTAGTATATAAATATTTAATGTTTATACTTGTGGGATTAGCGTCAACTCCGTATATTGTAACTTTAGAAAATTTCTCAGAAATCTTCTCCAACACTGTTTTGATGTCAATCCAATTGTAATTATAATGAGCATCTCCACTCTCCGGATATTTCACGTAAGCTCCGTACACCACGCCCATGTAGCTTCTGTCAAACTCGGTGCAAAAACTTGGTTTCATATAAATCTGAAATAGAATCAGCAAAGCCACCAACTTCCCTTTTTTACTGTTATAATCTAGTTGAGTGATGATTTTAGTTTTGTGACAGTAATGTGGTTGTCGTGGATTTTTTTTCTGATTTTGCACCAGAATTATATCATTTAATGTTTGTAAAAAACCGAATCCTGTGTGGGCATTCTGAAAAGGTTGATTTGAAACAGAAAGAAATTTTATAATCCTACTCTGATTCAGCTTAAAACGTAAGTGCATTTGGCTATTCAGCTTTTTAATTTCTGTGGGTTTCTGCCTCCAGGATTAGAGTGACCAAAGTTACAAATGATTACCGCAACTTAATATTTATTTTTATCTTCACAATGTTTACATGTACGTCATCCAAAAATAAACACTTTACCTTTATCCTTCCTATTTTAGAGCTTGCATTTCATTGTCCGCAAGTATCACCAGTATTATTAAACACCATAGGCTAAACAAAATAAATAACACTGTTGTATGTATGTATGTAGTATAGGAAGGAAGCTATTTGAATAATATTAAAATAACCCCAGTCGCGTAACCACATTTGAGGGTTTTTGCAGTCTCTCCTTTGATACACGTAAAGTATGCAAATTAAGAGATAAGCTATTGAATAGCAAATCTCGGAAAGTAAAAACTTATCAGAGAGAACTGAAGGAGAATACTTACGGAAGGAGTCCACACCAAGACACTACCATTGGTCTCGACCGAGCCCGCTCAGGAGTCCAATGCATGGGGTGGTCATCGACTTCCAAAGCATCTCAAACAGATCTTACTGACTCATATTACTTCCCATATGAATGCCATACTTTTTATTACTGTTCGAGCAGCCCACAGTAACGGTAATGAACGTGTGGATGGTGCTAGTTTGGCTGAAATAGAATTGATGGCCTGCACAGCCGACCAGCTCGCCTGCTTGCTTACTTTTGACTAACTACAGACCTAAACGAAATGCTATCAGACCTAAGCGACATCTTTAAAGGAGATAAACGTTCAACAAAATGTATCTAATTGTAGGATTAATGTAGCACGATAGGTGGAGCCTTTCATAGTTTCCCCTTTTCTGAATAAACCAGAAGATTTAAAATGGTGCCGGAGAAAGTTATCACATTTTATACAACTTGAGTGCTAGGAATGTTGAGTAAAATACGGACAAATGCTTACTACGTGCTCAAATTTTTGTCAGTATTTGGGGCAAAATGACTCGATAATGAGTACAAAATGCATTCGGTGTCTGTACGCACAATTCCGGTCAAACCAATCTTCAACGAAATATTCTCCAATGTCATAACAGGATTTTTATAGTGTAAATGTTATTAATACTTCAAAAGTTTTGAAAGCAACAAAACATTTAAATGTGTTGGCCTTTCCGTAGCTGAAAATCCAGTTACAACAAAAGTCGTTCCTAATGATTCACGTTTAGCAAAGCTGTAGGATGAGGTATCCTAAACAATAGGGCTTATAAATTTAAAAAGAACACAAAATGCATTATTCATTGCTTACGCTATTTGTCAAGCATTTTCTCTGGTGAATTTCTATTCCTCAATATCGTAAATTTTCATTTTCCGGCTTCAAGTTTTTGCTTCAAAGAACACCAAAAATTATATAAGAATATTATAGTACGGACATGGAAATTCTTACAACTGCCTTGGGGTCACGGACCAGTCATCCCTGGTTAACTCTGGCAAATTCCCGGTGTCCTTGGAAAAAAAATCCTTGCTGAGCAAAAAAACGGGACCTCGTTCCTTGGTGAGCAAAAGTTTTCCCTACTGAGCAAAAAAACGGCACCCAAAATCCCTGGTGGCATACCCAAAATCCCTGGTGGCATACCCAAAATCCCTGGTGGGGTTTCAAATCCCTGGTGAAGTCGGGACCGCCGGTTTCGTGGTCCGCAAGAATTTCCATGTGCGGTATAGTATATGCCGTATAACGTTAATTCAACCATTGGTGGGAGTGTAAACTGCACTTGTTGAAATCCACTTCCACATGATGTAACGAAAAAATGTAGTTACGTAGATGTAATGTATCACAGTCATGACACTTCCGGTGCATATATTGACATTTACGACGCAAAGGGTGTATCACTTTGGAGCTCTTACATCAACGGATCTTGAGTAATACCAGCAACACATTTAACGACATGTAATACATTTTGTATGATTTAAAAAACATTAAATAAAACAAAACAGAGATATTTATACTATATCACACTGCATTGTTATTTAATGCTTTATAAAACCGTGTTTTATTTCAGGAAATTCAAAATGTAGTGGAATTTGATTGATAAAAAACATTACACTGAGCATTGAGTTACCACGTTAAAGTAGTTTTTGTTATTTGAGAAATATAACAAAAGTTAAACAATATAACCAATATATGTATAAAAATGCATATGTCAGTTTCTAATTTAAATACAGCAAAAAATTCAAAACAATTGGTCAAGAAGACTTAACTTTCTTTCCGCATGTTACATAATAGCAAGTGCTTAATAATGCAAACTTGAAAATAGCAAATATTACAAAAAACTTTGTAAGCCTTCTCTCTGATTCCAAAGGTTAAATATTAAGACTATCAGCTAACAGTGCTTAAAATATTTGTTTGGTCCTTTATTATCATTGTCTGTCTCCAAAAGAATAAAATATGCCAAGTTTTTAAAACTAGAGTTTCAAGCTGTAATAGATACTACATTCACGTATTTTGTTGCTTTATTGAGACTGACTTAGAAGCATCCTCAGAAAAATGTCCTATAAAAAAACATTATGATATCAAGTCGGTCGCTTCAGGCTGAAGTGTGCCTTTCTCTAATATCATTTATTCATGTCATAACGGAAATAGAAAGAACCACCATAAATGCAACCAAATAACATGACCTAATTGGATGTAACAATGTAGCATGAATAGCCTCTGAAGATGAGATCCGACTCAAGTTCTGTGGGTTCTCTTTAGCCCTATGCTGAAATGGTTATTATTCATGATAAATCGATTCCATACCTAATGTCGAAAGCTTTCTCTAATCAATTACTTTTTGTTACATGATATTCAAGCAGGAAATGTAGTAGCATGATAAATATACCTGAATTAGGTTGTTAGGTTGTCGCACGGAACATCAGGTAGCAAAATATTGTAATGAATCCCATGTTAAGAATACTTGCGATCTTGCCAAACACGAAAATAAATACGAAAAACTTGCATAGGTAGAGCAAGTGCAGTGAAAATTTACATCGCAAATAACTCTTTAATATTACAAAATGCTACATAGAATGTCAGTCATGCTAATCTCTGCTTACTAAATAACAACTTGCATAAAATGTTTTGTCTAAGGAAAGGAGTTGAAGTAGAATCCATTAACAATGAACAAGTTTATAACCGAAACCTTTAGAGCTAAGATGTCTTTTTATAGAAGGAATTTATACATTACACATCCTTACCTGAAAATCCCAAATTTCTTTTATTTATGAATTCTGTTTAAAAGATTCCCCGAAGGCTACATGCACTTGCTAAATGGTGTTTTGTCTTGCAAATTCGTATACTGAATGTCTAGTTATGTATTTTTGTTAAACAACTAGAAAAGATGCACATGTTTGTAAACGTGTGGATCGTTCAGATAATGGTAGTTGAATTAATTCTAGTATCAGGAACATACGTATGTGGAGGATGGGTTTGATTACATAAAATATCTAAAATGATGAACTTGAGTGGTATTGGCACTGGATTTAATGAAACTTTGGCATTTACTAGAAAATTAATGAGATAGTGAGATCAGTTCAAGGTGCATCGGAAGTTGATCACAGCCCATGCATTTGTCTCATGCGTTTCCCAGATGAATATCACTTGTAGAGAAGGGTTCAATCTTTAAATATTCTCATTTGTTTTTCCTAATTAGTTGGAGTTTTTTGGAATTTAATGCGTTATCCGTTAATTTTTATTGGTAATATGTATATGGAGACTATCTATCTGCAAACATCCTTCAAAGTGGTTAGGCGGATGGAGCTTTGAATTAGGTTGGCAGATACGCTTCCTCCACAATATACATGCATACGGATACAGCATTCTCTCTTCTGGGGCTTGTTTGAAACTTAAACCCATCATTAATCAATAATCGTCATTTTACAAGTTTATAACGGAAAACAGATATGTACATGTATAGATATGCAATGTTTAATTAGGCTTTGGGGATTTCTGTATAGTGTTTAAACACAAACGAAAATTATTAAATTTACATCAATAGAATGTGAATACAGAACTTACAAATATTTGATTTAGACTTTATTCACACACATATAAAAGCAAATACATTCATTGATAGATTTGCTCTTTGTGTTTGCATTAACACTTTAATTATAATGAGAAATAACCTTGCTCACAAGAGTTCATGTATTTATTCACCCCCTCATCAAACGCTTTTAGATCTCGTTCATAATATATGGACGTGGAAATTCTTACGCTACTCGGCTACGAAGTAGCAGGGATTTTGAAGGTTCCAAAAATCCATTTTCAGGGATTTCGACGAAAAAAATCCAGGATTTTTTTTCTTGGAAATCCCTGAAAATGGATTTTTCGGAAATTTCGTTTTTTTTGGCTCATCAGGAATTGAAAAAAATCAAGGATTTTTTTCAGATACATGGGTTGTTTGCTCATCAGGGATTTTGAGCTTAAAAATTTTGCATATCAGGGGCATTTGTAAGAATTTCCACGTCCGATAATATATTTAGTTGTTTTCAACGACAATTTGTGACGCTGGAATAACCCTTTGTAGCATCTTGTTTGGCTTCAACTCTTTAAACAACATGAAACGTTCAAAGAAGATATCTGGGTACTAAAGTAAAACTGTTCAAGTTGAGGTAAACACCACAACATAAAATATCCAATGGAACAGACTTGTTGAGTTTTCAAGTACAATGATAGCAACATAAACGGTAAAATAAGGCTTTCGTGTAATGTGAAGCCAGTTCATAAATCGAGCAGCTACCAATTTCGCAGGTGCTTTGGAGTGGGTAAAAATATATGTTATAAAAAGTTATTTGAACCAATTTGAAGGATCAACGTTGAAAATTAATTATATTAGTAAAGAATTCACTTCGTAAACCTAATGTGTATACAAAACCAGAGTTTGTTTTTATTTTCTATTTCTGTAATATAAACAATTATACATTTGAAATACATTAAAATTAGTCATTAGGTTAAGGTAAAAAATACAACAAACTTTAACATTAAAAAAGTTGCAGTTTTAGCCTAATTAACCATAAGGAAACTTTACATCATTTTGACTACTACCGCATACATGACTCTTATTCATTAAGAACCAATTATTTTACTTTCAGTTTTAGAAGTTAGAAATTAAAGTTATCGTCCGATTACGCATGAAACATTTTCTGTAAAACTTCACTCAAAAGCATGCAATCCACTTAGGTTCAGCGATGGATGAAAGAATTTAGACTCTTTGCATTCTAAATTTATAATTTGACCTGAACTCACTCCTGCATTCATTTCTTTCTCACGCTACACATTAGTCACTTTTATGGAATTGGATTCGCAACACTTGCTTGCATGTAGATATTCACTCGTGCATTCCGCTTTATTCAAGCTAGCAGACAAAGACTTCTCTGTATCCTTCTGTATCGATTGACTAATAATCTCATTTGTAGGCGAGACTTCTCCAGTTTTGTCACCAAGTGTTAAAGGCTCGTCACCAATAATATCTAATTTGTTTGCTGTTTCAATTGATTGTGTTGATTCAGACTTAAAACAACATTTACTCATGAAAAACTTTGGACATTCACATTTCTTCCTTTTATGAATATTTGAATTAAAAAATGCATAAAACAACGGGTTCACACAACTGTTTGCATATGCGAGCCACTGAGCTAGTGGCAAAAACGCCCACAAAATACTTTCTCCAACATCTCCAGCTATTACAGAAACTTTCAGCCGTGTAGCAAGAATGTAGAGTGGAAGCCAGCAGATGAGAAAAGCAAATGTAACTATTCCCAGCATTTTACCCACACTTCTTCTTTTCCTCCTACTAGTTGCTTGGTTATGTAACGATTCCACAGACGGACAGGTTGAGTCCATGTTGGTTTGAGGTGCTTTGTGACGAGAAACTTTCAACCAAATCTTCACATTTGCGGAGAGAATTAAAATGAATGGGAGAATATAACAGCAGAAAATATTGCCGAATAAGAAGTAAAACATATCTGCAAAGTTGCTACGCCAGTTTTCTGAACAAATCATGTATCCATCCTCTTGAGAAACTTGTAGTTCAAAGACGAATACCCAAGGTAGTGGTATTAAAGCTGCAAGCATCCATATGGCAGAGAGTACAACTATCACTTGGCTATGTGAAAATCCTTGGGTTGACATGGTACGCTGGCACATTAGTTTACACCTTAAGGTAAAATCCAAATCCAATTTTAAATCTATCAAAATTTTTGTAATGGAATGTTACACGTGTCATTTTGGTCTTCTTACCTGTCTACAGAAATTGCTGCAAGTGAATATGCAGAGGCAACGACAGATGCGCCTTGGACGTAGGCGACTCCCCAACACATTGAATATCCTAGCACCCAAGCTGAAACATGAAAAAGTAAATTTACTTACAATATTTTGCGATTTTAAAACCAAGTTAAATTGAAAAAAAAATATTTTTCTTCACTAACGTTTAAAGAGACTTGCAATGAGTGTCACTGGCAGACAAAATAAAAGGACGAACATATCAGCTACGGCCAAATTAAAAATAAAGAGATTTGTCACTGTCCGAATATGCGACTTTAGTCCAATTACTAGAATAACCACTGAATTTCCAATAATACCCACGAAAAATACAATTAAATATACACCAGTCATTATTGCTGTGTATGTCATGGAATGTTTTAAATTTTGTCTGTTCAGTTGGTCAAACCAGCTTTCGTTACTCCTGTTATCCGAACTTTCACCCATCGCAGTAAGATTTTCAGAGCTTATTGAATTGAAATCATGTGTACTGCTATTGACCCAATAATTATTTGAGCCATTTTCAAATTCAATTAATATTTCACCATGGTTTATCTTCACTTTCGACAGAAAAACGTTAACCACAATTGTTATTGCTTGTAAAACCTTCATGATGATGTTGTGCTTTATCTATAGCATCTAACAAATGTTTGTTTCTGGTTTTGAGTACTTCTTTTCAAAATATTCTTTTTTGTCGTTTCACTCTCGTTCTAGCGTCTTTTATTTCACGCTAGCTAAAATTGAAGTTCACTCCGCTGGTTTCTCCAGAATAGAGTTTCCAAACGTCAGCCACTCGTAGTCAAATGCGGACTAAAGGCCATCCATAAAATACGTGGTATAAATATCCCTATTCCTCCCACTCCAACGGCTGTCATACATACTATTAAGCTGTGCCGTGAGTTTTCTCTGTCTAAAATGTATAGGCTCCATTCATTACAGTATCAAGTAGAGCGAATTACAAAAACGAGCACGTTGGTGAATAACTAATTTGGTGAAATTTTCATTTTACTTAAATTAACATTAAACCAACTTTAAATTTGCCAAGACTTTGAGGGTTTCTAAGTACGATTCTGAAAAAATTCAGGCGTGATTTAACTTAGTATTATTATGACTTTTTAATTATTGTTATATATCTTTCAGTAACAGAATGACAGAACATGTAGAAGTTGAGGAATTCATACATTTAAGGTATATTAAATGACACTATCCTCGTTCGTACGTATATATATTATTAAAAACACATCGAAGCGGTATAAAAGTTTTTATGAAACCTTGCGAATACATTTATTCTTGATTGTTATAACAGTATACCGTATTCGCTCAAATTATAGGGACTGCGAAAAAACGAAATTCACATCTGACAGGGACTGTGCTAAATCGAGAGCTGCTTGGTAAATAGCCTGGAAAATTTCAAATTCCTGGACTCCACCTTAGCTTGATCACACATTTGAACTAAAGTGACAAAATCTGAATGCTTTTTAAAGGTTACCATTAGTAAAAATAACTGTCGGTCTTCTCTTGACATTCAATTGCTACCCAAATTCGCAAAAAAAGGTTTAATTCTATGTCCGTTGACACTATATTTATGCTTAGATGACTAGAAAGTCAGTGTTTCTTCTAGAAAGACTCATATGGGAGGGTGCGGTTATTGGAGAGCTGCTAAAGAAACAAATTAGCCCCTGTTTGGGACTGCGTTAATTAGAGAGATGAGTTAATGTGAGAGCTGCAAAAATTTGAGCGAATACGGTAATAAAGTATTTCTGCTGAACAAACGTAGCCATCATTTCAATATACACAAGATTTTACTCGTCTATATTTCTGTACAATTTGTTAAATCAATATTTGTTTTATTATAGTTTATCTACAACAATTGTAACGGGCATAAATGAAATACTTGGCTTCACACAAATACATATATTCATAGGGGTTCGTCTTTTCTGAACAATTGGATAGATTTTAAATTGTTGATGACGATAACAACCTCTCGTTCATGATGTTGTAACTAGTGTTCAAAACAAATTTTATGGGTTTTTAAGTTCTCCAATTGCTCCACTGATTTCACCAATTTGGATTCGAAATTTTTTGAGCAAACTGTTTTCCTAAGGTTTCACCTAACTCAACTTTCACCAAGGTGTACCAGGATCAATGTGTAATACATTTCATATGCATTTGAGTTGGTAAATAGTTCCTTCATGTGAATGGCGTAGCTCAAAGCTTCAGAAACAAACTTGGTATTTTTTTAAAGGTTGTTTCTCTAAAGTAACAAACTTTGTTTATGGAGTCTTCATCATTAAAACAGATTTTGTTATGCTACATAATAAGAAAAATAATTGGAGCGTTTCAAAAACAGGTAAGGGAAAAATTTACTTTGTGATTTGGTCTCAAGTTTGACTAAAAATAAAACTTAACTATAATGTAAAATATTTAATTAAAATAATCGATGGGCTTTATATACTGAAGAATAATATCATATTGAAATTCATTAAAGTCAGCAAGTTTCAGGTTTAAACTACAGACTACCCAGAAATATAGAACTTTAAATTTTTTTTGGTAAATGAATCTAGGAACTACAGCAATTTGCTTATTATATTTTGTTATGCAAATAATAAAATTTGTCTAAACATATCAAACATTGCAAATTCATCATAAACTTTGTGTATAATTATCTCTGCATTATCCTTTCATTTAAATTAAGTATACCGTAAAGTCCCGAATGGACGCCTGGCGCCTATTTGCTTCGCCGATTTTTTATCATTGGCCGTCTATTGGGAGGGGGCGCGTGATAGAGGTAGGCGTCTATTTACATCTAAGGCTTTTTGGTCAAATTAAAAAAAAAAACTTCATCGGAATGCATAAAAATATTATAAAAACTATGATATTTACACAACATTATATACACAATGTGTTGAAAAACACGTGTGAGACAAACGCGATCAAATAATACATTGTATATTCACTTGTACTTTTGTATATACGGTAGTTTCACAAAAGCAAATTTAGATTGGCGTCTACTAGGAGGGGAGGCGCGTATAAGAGGGAGGCGTCTAATGTACTCCATCGACTTTGTAGTCAGTTGACGCCGGGGCGTCTGTAGGGAGGAGGCGCGTATTCAGGACAGGGCATCTACTTGAGATTTTACGGTTTTTCAAAAACAAGTAGTTCAAATTTCTTCCTCGCATCACACACCTAATTTCTTTGTAATTAAAATATATAATGATTGAACAGGTTTCAAAAGCCAAAAATTCGAAAAATGGTTGAATTTAAAGTTTATTAAGTTTAAATAACTTGCATCATTAAGATACTATTTTGCACAACTTTCTGAAAATATTCCTGTTTGTATATGCATGGTTTGCAAAATCGACTTTAAAAAGCGTGCCATCACCACAGAAAATGGAGATGCGTTTTCTGTTCTTTATGGAGACATACATCCAGTATCGCCCACAAGGTCAACCCCTGGTCACTCAAAAAACTTCTTAGCACCGCCTCAGCAGATCATTCAGAATTCAAAAAACGGACGTGGAAAAAAAAGAGGCATTCGAAATACGGACTTTATTGGACGCGAAAACCTAAGAAGTGGGAAGATGCATCGTTCAGAAGGCCCAAATGCAACAGGCACCAGCAACTCAACCTAGGGTCCGCTTCTAAGCAAAACAATAGCCAATTAAAAATTGGACACGCTAACATTTTATCTGTAAGGAAAAAATACTTTGATTTACAAAATCTTTTATACTCCAAAGACTATGATATCTTCTGTGTAACGGAAACTCTACTAAAACAAAAACATGATTTTCTACCATACAACAACTACATTTTCTTGCGTAACGACATTAAGCAAAAAGGCCATAGAGGTACAGGAATATTTATAAAAGACCATATCAGACATGAAAATTTCGATCTCAATTCACCCCATAACAACAATATCGAACTTCAAAGCTATAAGCTTCAAATCGGTATCAAAAAGGTTATTTTAGTGTGTATATATAGACACCCAGTTTACAATAGGGAAACCATTATTAACGACATCGACTTTTTTACAAACATGTTCAGTTTCCTCACTTCACAAAATTTAATATTTTGCGTTTTAGGAGATTTCAACTTTAAAAATAGCTATATTGAACCACTAAATAATGTATGCATTGGCCTAGGTATATCTCAATTGGTAAATGAGCCAACAAGAGGACAAAATATTTTAGACCTTATTTTTACTAATAGCAAAAATGTCTCTAATTGTGCCATATATGATGCCGCTCTAGCCGATCACCAAGTAATTGAATGTACTATTAACATTAAGAAATGTAAAGCACAATATCGACACTTATCATTCCGTAATTTCAAAAAAATAAATTTTCCTGCCTTCGTAGAAACGGTAAACCAAAAATTCCTCACCAATCCTCCCATCCCAGACTTCATCAAATTCATTATTGAATGCTTTGACTTGCATGCCCCTATCATAAAGAAAAAGATCAAGTGCAAAAAGATGGTGAAATTGATCTAACCCATTACTAAAAAATTACTTAAAGAAAATAAACGCATATACAAGTTTCATATGCGACAGCCTTCGTCTAGCACCTCTGCAAAACTGCAAGTGCAAAAAAGACGGCTGAGAGCTGCTATCCGTAAGGATACTAAAGCACATCTTCAATCTAATTTTCGCGATAAGGGTTTCTGGAAGGGATTTCTTGATTCCTTTCAAGAAAAACGCAAATCATGCATTGATGCAAGTCTATCCCCTGATGATATAAATAATTTTTATGTTAATATATCGAAAAAAACGTCCACATCAAAATCCATTCCCAATCCCCACCCATTTCAAAAACTACCCCCATCCCAATTTACCGTGTCACGACTTACTGTATCTTGCATTCGAAAGGCATGGAGTAAATTTAAGAACCCGTTATCAAAGTCACTTGACCCTCTTAATATATCTGCTTTCATGATCAATATCTTATTAGCTTCTGATACATTCTGTAATTCTATTAAAGACTTGTTTAATTCGTTTATTGATAATAATATTATACCACTAGAGTTAAAAATATCCAGAGTAGTGCCTGTTCCAAAAGTAGAAAAACCAACATCACCCAATGACTCAAGACCAATAGCCATCCAACCAGTAATTTCAAAGCTATTTGAAAAGTGTATACTGTCCCAGCTCAATACTTACACTGATAATAATAACATTCTGGCTAAAGAACAATTTGGATTTAGAAAAGGTTTAAGCACTACTCACGCATTAGTTGCTATATCTGATTTTCTTTATTGTGAAGTTGATAACAATAAGTTTTGTATTATCGTGTCACTGGACTTTCAGAAAGCTTTCGATAAAGTTGACAGGTCTATTCTACTTAAAAAACTGGAATGGTATGGTATATCGTCACCAATCTTCTCTGCGCTCCTCTCTAATCGTAAACAATATGTAGAGTGTATTGATCATAATTCTAAGAGTGTTAAATCTAACATATAAGAAACTGAACTTGGTGTTGTCCAAGGAAGTTGTATTTCTTCTAATCTATTCAGTCTCATGATTAATGATTTACCCTATTATGTACACAACTCTAATATTTATATGTTCGCTGATGATTCCAATGTGATTATAAGTGGTGATATATCTAATGTGAATGAAACCATTCGTTTACTATAAGCAGACTTATCTGCTGACACTAGAAGTATAAACGGGTGGTTAACTGATAACCGTATCTCACTTAACGTTAATAAAACCAAATTTATGGTCATAGGTAAACCACACTACTTATCAAAGATAGGTGATGTATCAATCTATCTTGATAAAGAACCATTAACGCGTGTAAAGGAGATTAAAATTCTTGGTATCATACTTAACGAATTTCTATCCTGGGACACTCGCATGACCAATATTTCAAGGAAATGTTATTTTTGACTATCTAGGTTATATCCCTCAAAATTTGTATTATCAACTGAAAATAAACTAAATCTAATCAATGCATTTGTTATTTCACACCTATAATACGCTAATATTATTTGGCTTAGCCGAAATTCTGAGAGAATATCCAATTCTGTTGATAAAATTATTAAATCATGTGTTAGATATATACTTAATACTAAAAAGTGTGACTGTTACTTTTGATATCTGTACCCAACTTCAATGGTTATTGTGTAAAAATATGTATCGTTATAGCTTGTTGGTTTTTACTTATAAAAACCTGTTATCTCATGAAAATGAATATTTTTATAAATATTTAGATTTTTCTTGTGAAGAAAGCCAATGCACGAGGAGTCAAACTTACATCTCTCAACGTACCAGACCACAATCTTCGTGGGGTGCTTCTTCATTTAGGCACAATACTGTTAAAGTTTGGTTATCCCTTCCTATTTATGTATTAAATGCTTCCAAATCTATTATTACTTTTAAAAATGCGCGCTACTCATGTTTACTTACTGATCAAGTTAATGATACTCTTCATTACGATGATGATAACGCTGACGATATTTTGTCCTGTATTGACTGTTATTTCTCAATCTCAAAATCAATCCTAGTATAATATTGAAGTAAAAACTAACTATGCATAATTATTAAATTTGATTTACGTTCTTCTCTCTATGTATTCAATGACCTTTTTTTGTATGTACAAAATATTCCTAAGAATTTCTTATATTATGTCGATGGTGTAATATGCCACTATATTGTGGGAAACATATCTGACAATAAAGAATTATTATTGCTTACATTTTGCAATGTAAACAAAGAGGCGTTAAAAAGGAATTAGATAGATAGATAAAGTTATAGAAAAATTGGATATAGGCGCCATCGAGGAAGTTTGACCACTTGCAGTAATGTAACAAAGACATATTTTAATAAAAATAAATTAGTCAGAGGGAAATTATTATTTTAAAACACTTAGATTCTGGTATTCCCTGAGTCTTCTGGGGTAGACTAATGATGTCAAAATACTGGGAATAATAGTAAAAATGAGCGCATCTAAGAAACCAATTTCAACTATGAGGAATTCAAATATGAAGGAACTTACCCCGCTTTAAACAAGGGAACCGTGTTATAAATATTCGTGCTAAAAATCTATTTTTTCTGATAACCGAAAGAACAACAATCAAATATAGTTTATACTGCATGTAATATATATTGGCTAGGTTGTGCAAGAAACAAATATAATGCTATTGAGCTTTATTAGATCTACCTTGAATATTATTTGCATGTAAAATTTGAAACAGCGTATTTCAGTTCTGGAAAATCGGTGTTTTTTAGCAAAGGAAAAATCATTTTCAGTATCTTTTTTTTGGATTTTGCACCCTTTTTGCCGTTCTTAGCTCCTTGTGCAGAAAAATTGAATTTGGGGTGATAAAACCGCCAAATAAGGGTAATAAAATCGTATGTAAAAATTTGTATGAAAATGTCCATTCCGGGCATATCTTTACATAATAAAGGTACCTGAATACTTGCTCTTTCTTTGCCGCTTTGATTTGACTAAAATAAGTAGACAGAGAAGCAGTGAGAATGGGGGCAGCAGAAAATGGTTCAAATGTAGCACGCGTAATAATTAACGACTGACACGTGTGATTCCCTTGTTATAAGTTGTTTCTGCATTACGGTGCTTAAAGTAGAATTGAAACTCCATTAGCCTTTAGTCGAAATGAAATGACAGTCTTCCCTAAATTGGTTACCCACTTCATGGAAAACCACAAAAGATTATCTTATCATGAAGTTTCTCGTTACTTTCTAAGGTCCATTAATCCCCAACGATTCTCTCCCAGGTTTCTGCCGGACTGTCATTCCGATAGGCACAATAGTAATGCCGAACTTCCACTTTTATTGTTTTACCCGATTCCCCGTCACGTTTCAAATTATCCTAGGAAATGTTTACTTTTTCAAAGAAACATTTCATACTTGCCTTTTGGGAACTAATATTACTTGCTCAATATCTGAAATATTTTCTGCTGCCTCCACTCTCACTGCTTCTCTGTCTTTTTATCATTGTCAAATCAAAATGGTAAGCATAGAGCAAGTATTAAGGTACCTTAATTCACCAGCGTATCCACAACTTGATCCAGGGAGGGGCAAATTGTTTTTCGCGAATATATAGAAAGCACACGGCATTTTCTACATGTTCGGAAAAATTTGGTTATTTTGAAGATTGGAGTTTTGAGAGAAGGTATGATTCAAGGGTTGGTGACTATTTTTCCACAACACATTTTTCCACGGACACTTTTTCCCCGGTCATCCTTTCCTTAGGACAATCTTTCCATAGGACTGATTTTCCATGGGACAAAATTTCCATAGGACAATCTTTCCACAGAACAAAATTTTTATAGGACAATCTTTCCACAGAAAAAAATTTCCATAGGACAGATTTTCCAGAGGACAACTTTTCCATAGGAAAATCTCTCCACAGGACAAAATTTCCATAGGACAACCTTTTCATAGGACAGTACTTCCATAGGACAACTTTTCTTCAGGACCGGTTTTCTTTGCATATCTAGAAGTGATTCGATCTACAAGTGTACCCAGATGGATCGGGGTAATACAGTGACACGTAAAATTCTAGCAGGCAATTGGTTTATTGGCATATTTATGCCTACAATAAGCTAAATATTGTTTCGTTTCTAGAACACAATTGCAATTCTGTATTGATATAGTTGTTATTTTATGAC
>JAQIXX010002916.1:0-21967 GCA_034700605.1 Willowsia nigromaculata
CCTCCTTCAATCTCCACTTATTCAACGGCGTAGTAAACGTCTGCCCGCCCACCACGTATTCCAGGTCCTTCATAATGTACTTCTCTTGAAAATGGAGGGTGCACAAGTGATGATGATCATTATAGCAATTAAATTTAACCGGCTTCTTAGGATCCTTTGCATTCGGCTTCGGAGGAATCCGCTTCACCCAGAGGTCCCTCACATCATCGAATTTCTTGCCCTTCGAGGAGAAATAGTGAACTCGTTTCGAACCCTCAGGTCTCCTCTTATTCAGATAATTCACACAGCTTTCCACAAAACACCTCCCAAATTGAGGTCTCTTCTTCGGCGTCTTATCATCGTTCTTATCGGTCGCGTTGGCGTCAGATGACATCTTATCTTCACGATTATCAGTTCCAGACCCAGCCTCCCCTTCCCCTTCATAAACTCAACAAACCACTTGGTTTACAAAACACAACTTTTTTTAAACATTGCAACATTTAAAGAACACATAATATTAAATATTTAATTTGTTAATTAATTAATTAAAGTTAATTAAACTCTTTGTGAAAGAGTCAGTGTAACTTTCAATAAATCTCACATGTGGCGGGACTCTGGTTTTCCTGCTCTTTTGACAAGAGCAACAGCTGAGAGGTGTGTACTTTGTCTCCTCGCTTCTTACACCAAAGCCAGCGCCGCTTACGCTTCATGCATTTCTCAAATCATAATTAAAACCTCCAAATAATTAGTTAAGATCTTCAAGAATTTGAGAAATGCGATTATATTATAATTGTTATTTTGAAGTCTCAATGAATTGTTAAGCTAATTATACACGTAATTTTAGAATTGGCCATCATAAAAAACAGTTTACAAAGTTATATCCCTAAAAGCTTTAAAGAAGTAAGTGGTTAAATATGCAAAATCAAAATATTTTTATTGGGTTTAAAAGCAAGGTAACATAATTATTGGTTATAATTAGTAGATAAAATATTTTAGACATCTCCTTTGCAATAGAATATATCAATTATTTTGCAAGCATTCATTTGGGAAGTGAATTATTTTGCGATGATGGATAAGATATCATAAAGAGTTTTTATTAGAAAATAACAATATTTCAATTACTTCATTCGGTAGGTTTTCAAAATTTAAACTAATTAATTATTAGATCTGACTCATAATTTGATTATTATTTTATTGTTTAGTTTATAAAATAGCAGTATATGAATACCAAAGCGTTAGGTGTGAATGTTAACATTCCTGACAAAAAAATTGCTCATCCTCACCTGATAACATACAGCTTCTTAATTGTGGGTTGTATTGTATAATAGGTGATTATATAATAGCGACATTAGACTAAATATTTAAAATAATTCTTGCATAGGTAATTTGTTTGGATACAATGCCGTCTGATTCAAATGTTAACTCTTTAGAATTTCGGATTTTGATGGAATGTTTGAAAGCATGTTTGGAAGCTATGTTGATTTAAATGTTTTGGTGAAGAGGGTTTTAAAGCTCTTAAAACTTCTAAATCCTGGTCATTGAATTTGGCGATAAATAATTACCAGGTTTTAAAACTACGAAGTGTAATTGTGAATGAGTGTTTCCGCGATATGCCAGCATTGCTTTACAAAGTATTTGCAATTCCGTAATTTGAAAAGCGTTTGCTTTTAAGCTTTTCTGTGTGGTTAATAATGTTAATATTAATATATTGGTGGCAACTGGATATTCATTTCCGGGGCAAGTTAACTATTTGAGTGTGAAGGTTAAATGGCTGTTGAAGAAGAAACTTTTCTCTGCAATCTTGATGAAGTGTAGGCGAAAAGAATGCCTCCGTGTCATAAATATCGTTTGAGATGTAAGGATAAGATTTGTATATGTGAGTTTTTATGAAAAGGCGACTATCTTGAATTTTCTTTTGGACATAACTGTAACTGCGATTCTTTTATTTAAAAAAATACTTTTTCGGGTACTTTAAGCTTAAGGCTGTACAATTAAATGAAAAAATTATGTGTAACTAAAAAGGTTTTCGTGACTGTTATGAGCTTGTGGTGATTATTTTAAACCACTTTTAAATTCTAGTCCATTGTGACTGAAATGCTTTCATACTGATGAAATATGAGATAAGCTTACGAAACCACTTATTGTGAATCTACGTAAGCCTACAAATAATTAAATTGAGGTTTTGTACTACGTTTTGAAATAAAAATTACTATCTGGTGGGCTTGGATTTGCTTAATAGGTTTTACTTGACTTGCATAACCCAAATCATTAAATTTCAATTTTGAAGGTTATAGTCATTAAACAATATGCTTATCGATTAAACTTATATCAGCGTCTTGATATGGCTTTTAGCTCTTTTATAAAAGACAATACATACATGGATACAAATTTAATGCTAGCTCACAAAACAAACTTAGGTAGAATATTCTTGCGTACATGGTTCCTGTACAATTATAAAGTTGATCATCTGATAAGGCAATACTCAAGTTTTACTTTACTTTTTTCTACATGTAATGAAATTTTCGGTTGCTAGTTGCCACGTTAGAACCACTTGTGTAGAAAATAATACGCTTTGTTTCATTACTGGTGAGCTTCACCCAATTTAAACATTTGATTGATGTTTTGAAGCTTATGCAAACGAGCAAATCTAGATTATAGATCAGTTTTGAATCTAGCATATATTTTTAAAAGCAATTACGTTTTTCCTGGAAAACTGAACGCTCAATGATTGTCCATCCATTCAACACAAAAAGAAAATTCGTGTCATGAACAAAACCATTTATTACAATTTAATCAAGCGCTAGAGAGTAACAAATAAACTTATAATTCCAGATTGTCATGTTTTAATGAAAACTTGCTAATTTCTGCACATACATCACCAAGTCAAATCCTGTCTGAATATCAAAATTGCAAAAATAGACTCAAATAGAATTTTATCAGAAAATAAAATTCTGTATGACAGGTTACAAAGTCGTAATGCTATTAGCAGCTAAGAAGCTTAATATATCATTCACAACAAGCTGGTTTTTTAAGATAATTTAAAAGTAAACTACCAAGTTATATCAGCTTATTGGTTATCTCTTATCGGGTTGGATGTTCCAAACAATCACAACATTCAAAACCCCAGATTAAAGTACTTGATCCAATCTCAATTGAATGTGATATATTGCAACACGTTACTCAAAAGTTAAACAAACGGTTATATGGGATACATCGCCGTTTTCAAATGGGATGTTTGGACAGCGCTTTTGATAACATTTATTTGCGTCAGCATTTACAAAAATCTCATTCAAGCTTTGGATTTATTTTGGCATTTTGTTGGAAAAGAGTGGATGTAAATCACAAAGACAAAATATTCCTTATCCCGTTTCTCATAGCTGCTATCTCTCTAAGTAGTATATACTCTGCAGAATTCTCAACTGAACAACTATCAGCCAAATCCCCAAAGTCCATAGACGACTTGAGAGTTCATAATCATAAATTTATAATACCTGGAATCGCTTTTTCACTTATATTTCAAATACCAAATCCAACAAAAAATTCGATTGCAAAACATTTCGGGGTGAAAAGCTTTGAGAATTTGATTTCAGTCAAAAGTAAAGTAAATGGTTTGGAAAATTTAAATAAACTCCTTGAGATTCTTTCGAACGATAGGATTCTGGGACTTGGTAATAAAGGACAACCAATGTTTAGCTCAAATGCATTTCTCACAAATATTCTTTCTGTGACTGACAAAATTTCAGTGGAGGATAAATACATGTGTGGTTCCATTCCAATGCCAGATGATCCAGATTTAAATGTAAAATTTGGTTACTTGACGTGGGGAAGGTATTCCACGAAACTGTATTCTGTGTATTCAGGCTTGGATGAAATGGGGATAATTAAGAGAATACAACAAGTGATTTTAATTACTCAATATCAAAAAGATAAAACGAGTTGGACTTCGCTGAAGGTGATTTTGAGGATACCTTCACCTCTCAAACTGAATTCAGCCATTGGAATTGCTTGTATTGCAGAGATGACAATATGTGGGATAATTTTAATGCTCTGGCTAGGCTACTCGATTTTAGTCTGCCAAACAATTAGGAATTTAATTTCAAAGATTACATATATTAGAAAGAATTCGACTGTCCAAGCTTACCACTAATTAAACTAATGTATAAATATTCTATCTCAATAAATACATTATTTAAACTACGAATAAAATGTACATTTACAGCATTTATTTTAAAGTTAATCATTGATTTCTTTTAAGTTTCCATATACCAAACAACTACTTATTATATTTCCTAAATTAGTAAAGCATATTATATTAATTTTTGCAAATATGTTACCAAATCTTGTGGACTTTGCTAGGAAAGTTAAAACTCCATCTTACACAGTAATTTAGAGGCATATTGTCCCTTCCTATTGCAATCATTAATTAGGAAAAATGTACCCAAGTTATTTAGTAACAAATGCAAACTAATAATAAGTGTATTTCTTCGAATTCCAAAAAAGCTTCCACATCTCGCATCCAACGGCTTCACAGCTTTCCACATTTTAATTACACATTTCGAACGTATATTTATCAATTGTGGTTTCCTCAATCTCAAAATAATCTTGTGAGAAAGCTCATGAGCGACATAGCTCATTCTAATGTACATAACCGCTACAGCCACCGTTTCAAACGCGAGAAAAGGTAAAATTACCCATAGTTTTAATGGCACCTTCCCCACACTTATGTAGCTCGCCCATGAAACAAGAATGAAGCACGCTTGGGTGAATATTATAATAAACATGTAGAACGAGTGAAATAAATTATTTGCCAGAATATTGTGTGGAATGCGAAGCTGAGAGAAAAAAGTTAACAATTTCAAGGACAAAATATGTCCCTGTAAAACTGACATAAAGGTTAAGGAAGAGTCATAAATGTAGATTCGACAGGCGTCAAGGAGAAGAACCATTCCAAAAAAGTGGCTTGCTACCACAAGCATAAAAAATAATAAAATAGAGATGCGAATAAATACAAAAAATAAGGAGGAAATAACAAGCCAAAATGTATAATCATGATGGTTGGTCCAACCGAAGAAAAATATCAGCTCGTCAAAGAGAAACGAGAGTGGGTCAACTTTGAAAAGGACTAGAATCACGGCAGTTGGAGGAATTGAGACGACACAGCCTTGGAGAATGATATGGGCATAAATTGTGTAGTTGAGGCGTCTTCGATTATGTGATGACCAGTCACCGCTTAGAAGTCGCGATTCTAAGAGAAATCCTATCGCAAAACCACAATAGATTATGATTGAAGTAGAATGTGTTTCTAATGATTACAGCAAATTTCTTATTTCTCAGCTTACCATTTTGTAGCCTCTGGTGAAATTCAAAGAGTGCATTATACGCTTGCTCAATTTCTTTCCCATTCTTCTGTAATTTACAATCAGTTAAAAGCATTGTTACAGTTGCCAATATTCCAACACCGTAGAGACAGGTATGCACCCAACTCATGCTTTTGTAAAAGTCACGATGCTCCAACTCATTAGCTAACTTCCGGTAGATGACAAAACATAAAATTACTACTCCATAAAAGATCATCACCGCAAATTCCAATGCTTGAAACCGAATTAGTTTGGGATTTTGTCGGAGACAATGATAAACAAGTCGACAATTTGGGGCAATCGAGAGTGGAACCGGAATCCAATACTGAAGAAAAATCTTCTGGTATATTGAGATCAACGTGAAGGGTGAGGACTTGATAAAACCATCTTTTAATGATTTTATTTCTCTCACGTTTATTCGTGCCATATCGTAACGCAGAGTTTGAAATTCTTTATATTTGTGATGCTCTGTATTTCATCAAAGATGGGTGTCTCAGTAACACTTAACACGTCTTGCGACTGAAATTAAGCATTCTTAAATGTTCAAAAATTCACATAAAAGTTATTTTTGTTCAAGCGGTAATACACAAAGTACCTTTTCTTACACGGAAATAAAAAAAAATTTAACTGAAACCTTTTAAACTTTACAAAAATGGTCCCAAGTTATTGATATCGATTATCTACGTCATTCTAAAGACTGGGCGTATTCAAATTGTGAAATCATAATATCTGTTTTTTACATGAAATTTCTTTTTAACATGTGGAAACGACAACTGAATATTATCATGTAATTAACATGATTTTTTCCATTAATTTTCATGTTCGTATCTAGTAATACATAAATTTGAAGAAACAAATTACATATTCTTGCCATGTCATTAGAAAACTGTTTTTTGTGTGAATACGGCTTACGGAAATATCATACGGGAAATAGTCATGAACAGTTACAATATCAGGAAGTAGTCTGCAAAAAACCAAATATAACTACACAAGGGACTAATATGTAAACGGAAAAAACCCGGATTATTTAAAATGCAATTCTATATATCAGAAGGCATTACACTTTCAAGGGAAACTGAGCAATCAGTGGGTGTTTTGTCAATGAATCTCTAGTATTGAATGTGAGCAATGAAAGACATTAAAAGAAAGTTGTAATTTAATCAAGCATTTGGTATTTGACTTACATTTTTATATCACGTTATATCAACTGATTATATTTTTAAAGACAAAAGGTTTTTAATTTTGCAACAACTGCACTCAAAGCAATAACGGTAATCAAAAACCACGACGTACTATTTGTAACATATTGGCTTTACAATAAATTTTGTCGCATTTCCTTATTCCAAGTATTGGAAAACATTCAACTGTAAAAGGTTACCACTAATTATACTACTTATGTTAAATATTCTGTTTACATTTATAAAATTGTTAAGAAATTAACGCCGTTTAAATTACAAATAAAATCTAAAAGATTTGTGTCATATACAATCAAATTTTTCACCCTCTGACATTTATTTTATCATTTAGTTTTTGTTTTAAATAAAATACTTCACTAGTTTTCAAATTGATCATTAGTTATTTTTTATTGCAAGACTAATTGTAATCAGATCAGAATTTTTCAGCCATAACCAAAGCCCGTACCGTATACTTGCTAATAAGTTCAAAATATCTAAATGGGGTTTCCCTCACTAGTTTAATAATGCCATGATTTACACTAAGAGTTTTACAACTTTTTCTAAATTTCATCATAAGCTTTCTATCTTTGCCCCAATAGCCTGGATAAATTCTTGACCAAGACGAAAGAATTCTCTCTGAGCAGCATGCCATCCTCACCAATAAATCTGAGAATAACAAAAAGAAGCTCATGACAAAGACCACACTTGCTATAAGAACAATTCTAGTTAAGTGGTTTAAAACATTCCATCTAGCTATTAATGTATAATTACTATAAACAGACAATGTAAAGCAAATACAATTTGCCATTGGAAGTAATGAGCCTATTGAGTTTAGGAACAGCTTTTGAAAGAGTTGTAATGTTCTGTAGTGGCATTGCAGGTACTCTAACGTTCGAAAGTGAGATATCGTCTTAAAATTTAAACGGCGTTTGTAATGGCTCGATTCGCAAGAAAGATGCATTTCCCTTCCTAAAACTTCAGCAAATGTAAAAACCGTTGCAAAAAATATTTCAGCTGGCATATCCAGAGAAAGGAAAGTCTTTGCACAAAAATAAGCGTTAATCATACCATAAATAAAATATTGCAAATATACGCTAGCTACAGATAATCGAAATAAACTTAAAATAACGGGATATGTAGGGTCCTCCGGGTAGATAAAGTAATAGATGGAAAACATGAAGCCGAAAGATACATAATTCGAGATAGTTGCGATGCTTAGAAAATCCCAGAGTTTATTCACATGACTTGAGTCCGGGTTGTAAAAAGGTCGAAACTTTCCTGTAGAATTTGAGAATGTTTGGTTTAAAGTAATTATATTATTTAGACCTATGCTCAATTTTGATTCAAGGCATACCTGCTACTCGTTTACCAAACAGAATTATTCCATTTATAAATATTGGATTGTCTTCCAAATGCCAGACGAAATGGAAGTGCAGCACCGTGACCGAAATCATAAGCAATAAATTAATACCAAGGAAGCTAATTCCGTTTGTTTCACGAGAACTGTTGGCTACCACGTACTGATACATTAGATAAATGGTGTAAAGCGGAGCGTAAAACGATTTATTTATAAATTTTGTTCTTTCGTAATCGGAGTAAGCAAATAACTTGGTTTTTGGTTCCCAGATAAATGGAAGGGCATAAAATATTTGTATATTTTGGATTTTATGTCGAAGATATTCAGCAATGTTTTTGAAAATGTATACATTTTGATATCACTTTAAATGTGTGATTTTTGCCCAAATTCTTTTAAATGATGTATTCAACTATTTAAAAAGTAAAAACCGTTACACTTTTTAAATCTTGTCTCTTATTTTTGTTAACTTTGTGCTTTTAAGTCTGCTATGAGAGAATTATACCGCAGCGGTTATGTTGTAGCCTGAATCCGAAGAAAGCGACTGAATATTTCATGTCCAATCAGCTTTAACCATACTATTAGCAATTGTTTTGATTTTATGTTGATACAATCCCAAAATCGCCATAAAAATTTGAAATATAGCTTTAAAAATTATATATTTTTTATATAACTAGAAAAAGAAAGGAGTCAAGCAATTATTTTCGATTTTTTTGATTTCCTAACAGATAAGTTTGCGAAAACGCTCCTTTTAAATTTCCAATACTATCATTACATACCAGTTTTTAAATGAGTAGACCAACGATTTAATCCCAGCCTTATGATTCATTCTCATCAAAACTGCAAATTTTTATTGAATAACCTTTTGATAATCTAAGCCTAAAATCCGCTTATCTGAGTTGGTAAACGTACAATTTACTAGCTTACTAAATCCATAAACAATTTGAGCCCCTGTCTGTTATTATTAGCTATTAAAACTTTGGATTTGATCATCCAAATCTTTGAAGTCCAAATCATTTAAAAAGTTAAATCCCGACATCAATGTCCGAAAAATTTACATTTAAGGGATAGTTTCACGTGTCATTGAACGAGTGCACACAACTCATTACGGGCAAATGCTCAGCATTTAAAAATTAGTTTGAATTGCGAAAAAAGAAGATAGGACAACGTATTTTACATAATTCTAACTTATTTTCACTATTATCTTTACAAATATCCGAAGCATGTTTTGGAGCTTTAAGCTACAAGAACATATTTTCTAAAGCTGATAACCATTACAATAAGATAAATCTACCTTTTTCTAATTTTGTGAGTTTCTCCATAAAATAAAAATTATATTGAGCAAAGTAATTGTAGCGTGTTGCCGAATTTGAAAATTGTTTCCTCATCTCTGATCCAATGGTTTCACTGCTTTCCACAATTTCGTGATGCATTTCGAGTCAAGATTTTCCAGTAGTAGATTTCTCTTTACTTAAGTAATTTTGTGTGACATTCATAAGTTTCATAGCTCATTATAATATACACTATCGCCATTATCCTGGTCTCGCATGCAAGGAAAGGTAAAATTACCCAAAATTGGAAGTTGGATTACAATACGTCATCGCTTAATTTATTCTTTTATGAGTGGGTTACAAAGCTTTGTCTTTACTTTAATAAGTATGCCTTTTGGCTTCTTTAATACATATATGATTGCGCAGTTTATTAGTTTTATAGCAGATCCAAATTTTATATCAAATTTGAAAAGGAGTAAAGATTTATGCCAGGGACAAAACGAAATTATTTATTTTTTTGAGCTATTTTTACTTTAGAGGTTTCATTTTACATTCATGTAAGCATCAATTATGTATAGAATGTGCAGGCCAATTATTTGAAGTCAAAATCGGTATGTTATGATAGGTATGATTTAATCAATAAACCGTGTCTCATTTTTAATTATTGTTTCAATACTCTTTAGCTTCAGCTTCTTTATTTAATGGCATTAAAATACGATGTTTTCAGGAATGATAATTGAACCAGAGATGCCAATATTTTCGTAAGTATACAAAAAATGATTTAGTTATAGGAACAGGGACTAGGTTATTCAAATAACCAAAATTTAGTAAGATAACAGTCACAACAAAAGCCACATAAGCTAAACTAATCAAACTCATGAAATCTTTAGAGGATGGAAAATATATAATCATATAAAACGTATAAAATATTTTTCTACATACTAGCAATTGGAATAGCTGATCATTGCATGTAGAGACACACAAGTTTGAAATAGTGTGTAGACTGACAAGTGAGTGAGTGACAGAGTCATTCGTTAGAAATTTAAAGACACTTCTAATTGTCCACGTGTGGTATCAATTTTGTCGTAAATGATAACTTTGAATGATTAAGTGTGACATTTGGTTTGTTCGTACAAACTAAAGTCTAAAACTTTCTACTGTCGTTTCTTAATTGACAATTTGATTTGCAGCAACTCATTTTGAAGTAGCCATGTCTGACAAACAATTGGCAATTCTAACTCTTTCTTTTGTAGTGTGTCTGTTGTAATAGTTTGAAATGTAAAATAACACGAAGTATTACAATTAACAATAAATTTTATGGAACCCTTCAAAAGCTTAATGTCATGTCGTATATTCATCACGAATGAACTACAATTGACAAACAATAATTATAATCACTAGAGCTACAAACTAAATATTCCGTGGAGTTTGAATTATTCAATAAGAATATTTTATAGAGTGCTGGTCATTTGTTAATCAAATATCAAATAGCTATCGCTTTAGCAGCCAGCATTTTATAGAACTTTTAATATATAATTTAGAAATATACGGCATTAATTCGAAATCGTCATAGTGAACTCTCTAAAAATTTGGTTTTGAACTGAAAACTATAGATTTTGCAAAAAGATCAAAATGGTGGTCGTTTTCTCACTCGGTATTCCTTTATTGCACATACTATGCACCAGTTTCCTTCCAACAAGAGCGATTGAAATGACTCGTCCTACATTTTGGGTATCCGGTTCTCAAAGAATTGACAAAATAATCCCATTTGTGAAACTATTCGAAGATTGTACCATCTACTTCATGTTTCCTATCTGCATTACTGACGACCAAAGGAAGTCGACCACTACATTTTACTGGAGCTACTTGGACAAATGCATCACAACTTTGATGTGTGTCAGCGTTCATACCATGGCTCTCAACATTCCAAAATACAGAATGGTTAACCATCCAGGAATGCTCATCAGTGAGAAAATGCATCCGCAATTAGTCGAAGAAGAATTTAACATCGTTTCAAAAACTATAATTGCATACAAACGATTTGGATTCACTTGTAACGTCTTCGTACCTTGTGTTTATAGATCTCAAGAAATGGGAGGAGACACTGTCCGATTTCCTGCTTATCTAAATATTTGGTGGCAACAGTCCTATTATGATTCAAAATACTTTACAAATACACGACATTTATCGAGAGCCCAGAATGACTACGCAATTATACCACACTTAAAAAAAGAAAAATATAAACAAAGAGCAACACAAATTGAAGTCGCGGTCTCCATTCCAGTCAAATTGTTGTTTTTTGACCCAGATTTAGCCGACTTCATTGAAACTACCTGTGCATATTGCGTACTCAAAGATCCTTGGACTGTCAACGTCAAGGTGAAAAGAGAAACTTTGTTTGTCCAACTTTTTTGCGTTCAAATGGTAACTTTGCCGTTCACAAGTGTACCAAAACGAGAAACCTTAGATGTCATATGGCAAAAATACCAAGTTGAGCGAACAAATAGCCAACCTGATTCAAATTTTAAACCTTGGATGTATGTACAAAGAACTAATGTTTATATAGTACATCTTCTACCATATTTGAATTTAACAGAAAAATTTGGACTGCTAAAGTACCTAATACTAACAATACCATTTAACATCTATGAAAATCCAGAGAAACCGGCTAATTGGTTCGAAGAACTTTCTCTTACCGCTCACGATGCAGATGTGGGAATCGGCGGAATTAAATTTCTTACTGCAATAAGGAAACCAAACTTGAAAGGTCAGAACACTTCAGAAAAACTGAGTTCTTTACAAGGGCCATTTTCAGCATCTCTTTGGCTGCTTGTTACAACCATACTGATTGGAAGTTCAGTGTCAATGACACTATTTAAATATGGAAACATTGCAGACACTCTGTACTGGCTGTTTCGAAACTTATGTGAGCAAGGTGACGACAAAGTTTTCCGAAATGGACAAAAAATGACGCACTTCATGCTTGGATGGATAGTTTTGGGGATATGGCTACGAAATTTGTACACCTCAACGTTATATTCTGATATGACCTCTCCTACAGATTTTAAACAACTTCCTGAAAATCTTATGTCGCTATATACAAAAAATTCTGACAACTTCAAAATTTTTGTGACACACTGTGGATTCAAACTCTATCAAAGCTATGCTTTCCAAAATGACGTTGCAAACTTTAGCCAATTTGAAAAAGTAGCGTCTAAATTTTACTGCAACGAGATGTACTTACTTAAGCATATTTACGAAATGGAATTGTTTGATGAAGATTTTGAACTGGACGATGCCTATAATGATTTTTTCTATGATTTCACAAAATGTCACCAAAACCGTAAGCTCCAAGCCGAGGACAACTTTGTCGCTATATTTTACCAATCTGAATATGGCTCGTGTACGGGCAGCACTGATTCCTTGATACCTTTGTTGCTAGTTTCATCTAGCTCACTGATTGTTTATGAAAATGACGAAAAGCCGGCACATCGGTCTGCCAGAATATATGCCTGGAGGAGGAATTCATACTTGACAGAAATCTGGTTAAGAGACATGTCCTCTCTGGTACAGTCTGGAATAATATCTCGTTTGGAGAAATATGAGCATCAGTTTGAAACCGAAACTATATTCCGGAATAGATATATGAACAATTCGGATGTTCCCGAATTTGAAAATCTACGATTATCTGAGTTAATAAAAACAATAGAGATGCAGTCAAAATCTCATAGGAACAAAGGATTTAAGCAAGTAATCAAACATTTTAAACTTACAGTAAATTTTAGCAGCGCACTGAGTCCTGGCACCTTGGATGATATATTTGTTGCATGGGTAATTTTCCTCATTTGCATTTCGATGTGCAATTTGGTTTTGGCTTTCGAAATTTTGTGTAAAAGTTGTGAGAGTTTTCAGATTTTACTTTTCCGTCTTTTGAGGAAAAACTAGAACATGTTGTTTAAACGACCAACCACTGGACAAATATAAATACACCATAATACTGCAAATACTTAACACTTAATATAAATATTTAACACTTGCTCTAAATACTTTGGCATTGCATTCATAACTTGACGTGTATACTTTTGAATAGGTTTGAAGAGTAACATGTCATGTTATTTGCAAACCTATTCTAGTGAACGTCGTCATTCACAGAACATTGCAAACTATAAATACGAAAATAATGAATTAAAACAAGAATCAACTGTAAAGTATAATAAGATAAGAAATAAAGTTAACTTACTATTGGTCACGGATATATTTGATGACAGTGGTTTAAATTTTGTATTAAAAATGTTTACATTTTGGTACGGCTATCATCTAAATTTACCCATTCAATTTTTAATCCTAAATCTTGCTATTTTCTCATGGAAAATGAATAGTCATTTCGGATTTAAATAAAAAACATTTAGTCTTTGATTAAGGCTAAAAATATATAGTAAAAAAAGCAAGAAATAATAAATCTTCACATCAAAGTCAGATATCCACATCACATAATTTCCCAAAATTTTATTTTTACATGGTAATCACGTGTCATCTCATGATGAAAGAACATTAGCTTTTTTTTGCAAATGCTCAGCTACAAGCAATATGCTGATAAATCACTGTTAGATAAACATGTTGAGGAATCATTTTAAATAGGTTGCTGCTTTCATTATTAGTGATAAATTGTGACACAAAATTTCCTATGTAATGACTGTTAATGCCTATTAATTATCAAACAAATTTGACAAATATACAGTTCAAATCAGCTTTGAACATGCAATCAGCGATTATTCTACTTATCCTATTCTTACTCAAGGCGTGGATACGATGAAGATGAAGATGAATTGGGTTTGAACTCATATGTATTTATTGGTTTGTTATACGCTTGCACAATCATATCGCAGTGACCTTGTCTTTCACAATCGAAATTGTTTATTTTTATACACTTACGATTAGAATTCGACTAATTTTATGGTGGTAGATGTCTTGCAGCTTTTATAGCCAAATGTATAATGCATCATTAAAGTCCAAGCTATCCTTGAGTATCAATCTTCTAAAGTTCCTGTTAATCATAGGTGGATGTTTCCAGCTATTAGTTTTTGAAGCACAAGTCGCAATTTATAGCAGTAGTTTTTATATATTTTATTCTTTCTTACAAATAACTTAAATATACAACATGTGGCTGTTATGGAATGTTTGATTTAATCTTTTAAGGTGCTCTTAAATTATAAGTTGAATTTGTGCCATGATTATCTCCAACTCAAAAATTTTCCATTATCTCATGATTCGAGTTTTTGCATTTCAATCTGTATATCTTTCAATGATGTACAATTACTATGCATAATCTGGAATTCGAATGAAAATATTTTCAAAAAAATTGTGAAAATCTCATTTAAATTGTGAAGGGCCACATGGAAATCTTGGAGTTTTGGAGGAACAAAATATTTCATGAATTCACTAATTGATTTTTACGTTAGATCTGTTTCCGTACGACATTGTTGTAAGCGCTGTTTTTGAAATGTTGATAGGGCACCAAATTTGAGATAATCGTTTTTATCAAAATTAAATGTTTTTATTTTAAGTCAAAGTTAGCTAGAATGGTTACCACACTATTAAGAATCTAATTATTACTACATTATCATGCCTTTTTATCACAGTTAAAAATGTTCCTCTAATCTTTTTATTTTCTAACAGATAAAATTGCTCAAATGTACTGCTTAGATTTCTAGTCCTATCATTACGAGTTTTTAATAGGAATACTAACCAACCATATAATTTATTTCGTTTCAAAATGCATATATTTTATAACTAACAATTAGTCCAACTGTTATCCTAAATATTATCTAAAACATAGTTTTGAAGCTTTAATCCTCAAACATATTTTTATAATCAATAAACAAAAAACATTTCAAGCAGTCTAATTCCGCTAATTTTAAGTTTTCTGAATATTTTCATAAAATTAATAAATCATATTGTGCAAAGTATTTGAGTGATAGATGATTCCTGTATGTTACAATCATAATAAGGAAAAATGAGCTCAAATTATTCAGCAAGAAATGCAAGTTAACCACCAACGTATCCTGCCCAATTTCAAAATAGTTTCCACATCTTGCATCCAACGGTTTCGATGCTTTCCACATTTTAGTGACGCAATTCGAAGGAACATTTTCAAATCGTGGCTTTCTCTTTCTCGCCACAAGTTTGTGAGACATCCCATGAACGACATAACTCATTCTAATGTACATCATTGACAATGCCCCAGTCTCGAACGCGAGGAATGGCAAAATCACCCAAAAGTGAAGTGGCACCTTTCCCACACTTACATAGCTTGCCCATAAATCTAAAATAAAGCATATTTGGCCGAATGTGATTACAGACATATACAACGAGTGAAACATATTATTTGCAAGAATGTTGTGTGAAACGCGAAGTTGAGAGAAGAGATTCAACAATTTGAAAGGCGAGATATGTCCCTCTAAACTTGACATAAGGGTTAATGAGTAGTCATAAATGTAGATGCGACAGGCATCAAGGAGGAGAACCATTCCAAAAAAGTGGCTTGCCACCACAAGCATAAAAAATAATAGAATAGAGATGCGAATGAATACAAAAAATAGGGAAGAAATAATAAGCCATGATGTGTGTTCATGGTGGGTGGTCCAACCAAAGGAAAATATCAACTCTTCAAAGAAGAACGAGAGGGGATCGACTTTGAAAAGGACTAGAATCACGGCAGTTGGAGGAATTGAGACGACACAACCTTGGAGAATGATATGAGCATAAATTGTGTAGTTGAGGCGTCTTCGAATATGTGGACCCCAATCACCACTTGCCAATCTGGACTCCATGGAGAATGCTAGCGAAAAAAACACATGACAGATTAAAAAATAACTACAATATACAGTATTTATAATGATTTAATAGGTTTTCTGGCATACCCCGTTCTAGTCTCTTGTGAAAGTCAAGGAGTGCATTAAACGCCTGCATAATTTCTTCCCCATTTTTCAGCAGTGTCCAATAATTTACTAGAGCAGTTGCAATCGACACAATTCCAACGCCATAGAGACAAGTGTGTATCCAATTCATGCTCTTATAAATCGCACGATATTCCAGCTCATTTGCTAGCCTCCGGTAGATCACAAAACATAAGACAAACATATAGAATATCGTGAGTGACCACTCCAAAGCTTGAAACCAAAGTTGCATTGGCGCAAGCCGAAGACTACAATAAGCCAGTCGACAATTTGAGGAAATAGAGAGTGGAACCGGAAACCAAAACTTGAAGAATATCTTCTGATAAATTGAGATCACTGTTAAGGGGGAGGACTTGAGAAAACCTTGTTTCGGCCCTTTTATTCCTCTCAGGGTAATTCGTCCCATATTTAATGTTATAGCGGTTGTATAGCGATAAGTCATGTAAGAAAGCACATCTCAGGAGCACTAAAATGCTTTTTGGAAAAACTTAATATATTATCTTACTAAGCGTTTTAATAGCAACGTGAACTTTTGATTAGGACTAAAACGCAAAAAAAAAATATTATGTAGTTTTTCAAAGGCTAACAGAAAAATTCATTCAAGTAAACAAGTTATCCAAAGTGTAATTAATCGCATTTAAATGAAAATATGTGAACTTAAATTGAAAATTGGATTAGTCATAGGATTTTATACATAAAAGCAATCTTTGTTTTCCATTATTTTGAGGAAACCATTATACTTTATTAATAGACTAACTCTATTATTGATAGGTTGGCGTTCTCATTCACCTCTCATATTATGAAAACCAAGAAAAATAATAGAAAATTTTGAAAAACATAATTACTAAAAAGTTAATTTTCAAGTTCAAGCTTTCAAGCAAGCAAGTACTGCGATTAATATGAGCATAACCCTTTGTGTAACACGTGTCTAAAAAACGTTATGCAACATTTTTACATTTCTCAGAAATTAAATCTAGTCTAAAAGAGAACGCTAAGAATATCTATTAGAGAATTAATTAGAAACAATTTAATTGATTATGTACGAATGACAACTATGTCTACCAAATAATAAGCAAAGGACCTTATGCTTCTTTAAGTGCATGTGGGCCCATGGTGGATGGTTATAATTCATATACCATTCAAAAGCTCTTGATGAGTAGAACAACATTTTTAAAGGGCACAAATCTCGAAAATGCTGTACAAGACCACTTTTGGCCCTTCCAATTTGGTCATTTTAACATGGGCGTAAATGGGGCTAAAACCGGTGCTCACCGGAGTTTCACTTAAAAGTCCCAGATGGTTACAATTCATACGTCAATCGAAAGGTATTTTTATGTAGAATGTCATAAAAATCATTTAAACCCTTTTATTGCATGTACAAAGGCATTTATGGTATTATTGCCTTCACACATCTAGGTGCCAGAAAATGCGTTTGTACATGCAACAAAAGGGTTTAAATGATTTTTGTCTTGTTCTACATTAAAATACCTTTCGATTGACGTATGAATTGTAACCATCCGGGATTTTTCAGAGAAATTCTGGTGAGCACCGGTTTTAGCTCCATTTACGCCCATGTTAAAATGACCAACTTTGAAGGGTCAAAAGTAGTCTTGTACAGCATTTTCGAGATTCGTGCCCTTTGAAAAAGTTGTTCTACTCATCAAGAGCTTTCAAATGGTATATGAATTATAACCATCCATCATGGGCCCACTTGCACTTAAAAAGGCATAAGGTCCTTTGACAAATAAACATTCCGAATAAGCTTTGAACATGGAAGCATCGATTATGGAACTTACCCTTGATTCTTGATATTCAAAACATTTATATGATGTGCATACTGGTTTTTGTCTCATATATTATCATGGTCGTGCTATACGCTTACACAATTGTATCTCAATGACCTAGATCTGACACAAGCGAACTGGTTTATTTTTGTACACTAAGCATTCGATTAATCTTTAAGTGGCCGCTGTCCAGCATCTTAGAAAAGCCAACTATATAATGCATCAATATACTCTAGACTTTTCTTGAGCATCGTCATTACAAAATGCACGTTTATTTAATCTACGGTGAATGTCCCTCACTGCTAGTTTTGAAGCACATACAACAATTAATAGCACTAGTTTTTATATAGTTTATTCTTTCAAACTACTTATGTAATATGCAACATGTGGCTTAAGTTTGTAATGTTTGGTTGAATCTTTGAGGATTTACTTAACATAAGTTTAATTCTTTTTATAACTTCAAACTAGTTAGTTACCGTACTACTGCCTAGCTTTCGCACTGTATAGTTAGAATGATAATTATAACTTGAATTTGTGCCGTTTTTACATTCCAACTCAAATTTTTCCATGTTCCTATGATTTGTGTTTTTGCATTAAAATCAACAAGGTTGGGTTTCTTTTTCAATCGTTTGAAGTTGTTAGCCTTAATGTGGAATTTGAATAATAGTATTTACCAAAAATTTGTAAAAAAACAGTCACATTTGAATTTAAAAAGTACCACAAGTCTACATAATACGGTGCCATTCAAATGTACATGACATGACATTTGTGGGCAAAAACGAACATCATGCCAGTAAATTGATCATTCTTGGAAAATGAAAAACCAAGCTGAATGCAATACAAAACACGAATCATAACAAATTACGAAAATATGGCGTCTAAAACATAAACACAAGACAAATTTAAATCCCTATTTTTGGGCATGCTCTGTAGAACTAAAGACGAAGGAATGGAAAGGTATGTGTATTAATAATTAAAGTTTACAGAATATCCATATTATAAAACTATACTCAAGAATAAAAATTTACACTTGTAATCGAATATTACGAAACGCATCTTGAATCGTTTCATCTAACAAGCCATCAATTCTTCCAGCCATGGTCTTCTTGGATAAATTCGATCGTTTATCCATGGACATTTCCATCCAATTGTTGGCGTCACACATTCTTCAGCAAATTCTGGTAACTTGAAGTTGTGCTCTAATTCCAAACATCCTGAGAGGAAGACATCAACTTAGGATTGAACGACTGGATACTTTTCAGTTGGAGGGCTTTTGTACTCGTCTCGCGTAACATATATCCAATACTGTTCTGCTTCAGGCAACTCTTTCATCTTGGTAGAGGAAAGTAGTAAGACAAGGTGATGTTTATTTAGTAAGGAACGTGATAACGATAATATTCACAATAATATTTGCTTCGATCCAAATATTTTTACTGTCAATTTTTCTTAAATTGGGTTACCTCAAAACGCAACATATAAATGGCATACACTTTTTCAACGCCCTTTTTTCTGGGTTTCGCATCCTTTTTTAACGTTTTTAGCTCCTTATGAAGAAAAATCAAAATTGGGGTGATAAGGATGGTAAAAATGGGTGATGAAACCGGTGCTTAAAAAATGCATGTAAATGAACGTGCTTGGCATACCAATATTATATGTATGAGTTTCTTGACACTTATTTGTCATTTCTTTTATTCATTTGAGAAAAAGAAGTACCCGCAGAAACAGCAAAAATGGCAACAGAATAAAATAATTCTGAAATTGAACTCGTTGTATTGGTTCCCAAAAGGCATGTGAAAAAAATGATATTTTTGAGGATAATTTAAAGCGTGACTGGAGAATCAGAAAAAAGAAATTGATGAAAGAGGCTGATGCATGGATAAGAGAGAAAACAGTCGTTATTTACAAGAACGAAGACGACAAGGTTATTGCCCTGGTAAAAAGCGATCTACAGCATGCAAATCCGAATTCACATGCATTTGCTCTGAGTACAGTGAAAACTATCTTTGTAAGCCCTGTATTGGGATTGCTGTTGTACAAAAAAGTTTACCGTCTTATCTCGTAGTGGTAATTTCTTAGCCGTTTTTCCTTGATTTTTCATCATACTTACGTTAATTTTACATACATTTTTGAAACACCGGTTTTGTCACCCTTTTTTACCATCTTTATCACCCCAATTTCGATTTTTCTGAATAAGGAGCTAAAAACGTTAAAAAAGGGTGCAAACCCCAGAAAAAAAGGGTACCGAAAACGTTGTTCCCATCTTAATACGTAATGGCGCATGCTTGATGCTGCTTTTTCTGGTGAGCTTCTTGTCACGTTGATGATTCTGCGAATAATTACAATATGAACAGAATTTTCATTGCAAAGTCTTTTTGAGACTTCACATACATCTTAATTAATTCTAAGATTTCAAGACAAATTGTAGACTTGTTACATTTAAACTTATATTGTAAATAATATAAAAACTAAGTGCATCGTTATCTTTAAAGCAACAATACCAGCCTAAATAGCTTAAACATTTACCAACATTTTCTCTGTCAGATATCACACTGGAAGGGTCTGACTGCCAGAGGTACCTGCAGCAGCTGCGCCTCGTCGTATCCTGCTTCTTCTTTTCTTTCCCACAACGTTTCTTATGACACGTTAAGGAATCCGTGGTTTTGAATGCCTTTCCACATAGTTCGCAGACGCGAGTTTTCTGTGGGTGACCAATGACCGTATCCGGTTTTTGAATCTCATCCGTCAAATCGGACAGGGAAAGAGCCTTTCCTCTGGGTGGGCTACTCTCAGGTGCTTGAACATGTGTTCTTTTCTTTGGAAAGTGTCCCCACAAACTGGACATGAAGCTCTATGTTTATCCTTTGACTTGCAGCAATTCTTCTGGTGGCATCGATAACTTTGGGGGAGGAAGGAGCGAACGCAATCTGGAGAGTTTTCTTCTTCCTTTCCTCCGGCTTCTTGTGGGTTTGCGGGTGCCCGTAGATGGAAGTGATTGAAACTGCTTTGCCACAGTAAGGACACATCCTGGTCGTTGGAGGGATCTTTTTTCGAACAGTTTTACACCTGGAGGGATTCACGTGGCGGCTGGAGGGGTCTGTTTTTTCTTCTTCGCTGAGGTAGGTCCACCTGTGTGATTTGAAGGCAGCAGTGTTCTGAGCTCGCTTTCCACATACATCGCAGGTTACAAGATGGTCGTGATGGTCTTGATAGTGGTTTTACCGAGTGAGGGCAGTGAAGAATCCGTGGTTTCGACTGAACTGGTCATCTTTGCAATAAGGAAACTTTCAGGTGCATTCCGAGAATGTGGTCGAGAACGATCTCCTCCGCAAATCACTCTTTTGATGAATGAACAATGACTCCACATCCACACTGGAGTGCGTTTTTATCGTCCAGGCACTTGATTTCGATGCCTTCAAGATGGAAGGTCTCTGATTCCGGATTGTATGTAATGGCGTGGTTTAGACGGGGATCACCGACTGGGGATGAAGGAAGACTGAGGGAGGTGGCAATCGACTGGCCCTCATTGATTTTTTTAATGAGTCTCTGACGTATTTTGGAAGTCGACTTTCCGGGGGACCTACAGATGGGAGAGAAAAGAATAAAATAACAATTAATTACCAAGAAAGAAGCGAGATGGCCAGCAGATCATTAGATGACCTTCAAAAATATTAATATTAACTACTTTAAATAGAATGCTTTTATCTATACTCATACCTGAGGTCAGAAGTCTCGTTGGATGTGAGGGAAGGGCCACCTGTGACCTTGGTGATAAGCAGTTGGGCAATGCTGCAAGCTTGTTTTTCGGGGACCCTACAGTCAGATTGGAATGGCAAAATTTATATTAATTACTAATTACGATGCTTAAAATGTCAATAATCAACCTACCTTTTGACCGGCGGCTTTCGTACTACTTGTTTCCCATCACGCTCTCGCGTTTCTTTGGAAGTGCCCTCCACTCTAAGTTTTTTCAGCGATTGCTGAGTTTGAAGATTACGCTCATCCTCCTCGTCTTCTGATTCACAGCCCGTGGAATCCTCCTCCTTAATTGAGGTGGCATCGTCCACCTCCACTTCCTCCTCCTCTTCAACATC
>JAQIXX010002917.1:0-21960 GCA_034700605.1 Willowsia nigromaculata
TACTGCATACTTGCTCCCGTTTTTATTTGTGTATAGAAGCAGAGTGTAATACGGTTAGATACACATCATTCATTCCTTTCCGATAATCTCTCTAGTTTCCATATTAAAAGAGAATGTCCGTGGTTGTGAAGTGGTCGCTATGGCTACCTGAGTCAACCCATCAATAAGTACATGCATTAAGCATTACGTAAGCAGAGGGATATATACATATATCGAGAATATTATGCACAGTAGATTATTATTATGTGCTGTAATGATCATAATAATCTATCATGTGTATGCCAACCATAACCAATATACGGTATTTCTGTATATCTGTCTATCCGTCTCTGGAAAGCATATTATCTGCATCGTCATCATCATCATCATCACAATCATCATCAAAACGGTAGTAGTCAGCCATGCAATGAAAGAAGCAAAGAAAAGGGCTACTTTCTTGACGCTGATGGTGGTATGGTTGGGCTCGTTCTGTTTGCTTCAGTAGTCAAATCATTGGTGGTGGTGGTGGTGGTGGGTCGGTGTGTGTGTGATATATGACAGGATGTATAAAGGAATGAACGGACATCGGACATGGACTTCTTATTTTGCTCTCCTTTAGGCAGCCTTTTACTGTCGTATAGTTTCTTCTTCGAAAAGCCCAGACACACGGAGAAACGAGAGGTTTTAATCTATGTAGACACAAATAAGGATTCCTCATTTTCTTTAGTGAGAACATCACTACATATTATTCATATTCATTCCTCTTATTTTGCAAACGTAATCATAGCCATCAGAGGTATTATCAGAAACAGACAGATTATTACTGTGATGATGAATAGTGCCCTATTATTGTATCCTGTTGTGGATAGCAACGTAGCTCGAAGACACAGGTCATTTCTATTATTCCTTCCCTTTCTGTCGTTCTGTCACCTCCATTACCAGAGTTTTCTGTGAATGAACTACTTACGCAATAAGATGGTCAGCATATGCTTTCATAGAACTCAAGCACTTTTTTATGCTTATCTTGGACGTGAAGTGGGAAAAAACTGCTGAAAATATCAGAGTTCGATGGAAAAAGAAAAGAACAATGGGAATTTTTAATGTTCGCTCGAAACCGAAGCAGTGAATAAATGAATTAGTGGAGATGACAGATGATGGCAAGCGATGATTTAATGTGATGCAATCTTTTAGCGTAGGAGGGGAAATGAGTGAAAGAACACTTCAACTTCATCGTTTTTTAGGAGTAACTATCTCCCTGTTTTCATTTCCATTATGTATTGTACTGTGATTATTACTATAATTATTTATGAGTGACAATAGCAAACCACAGAGTGATAACAGCCAGATCACAATCTGCTCAGTATGAACAAGACGAGGGAAAAAATATAAGGAGAAAATTATTTCCAAAGAAAAAGAAAGCACACATAATGACGCTCGTTGTTGTCGTCGTCGTGTATTTTCTTTTTCAGTTGCGTAGTTTATTTGCTTTCTCCCGAGAAATTCTATTTTCAGTGCGGAATACGGACAGGTGGATAGGGAAGGACAGATCTGGTGGGGTTTTCCACTGATACCGTAACACTTATGCATAATAAATAGGAATGGAAAAGGACATTTCTTTTTATTAAGAACTGAGGGAACAGCACAAAGTACAATAAAGTAAAGCTAGCAACCTACTTTTGTACGCTTCGCAAGGAAAAAAAGAGGTTCACTCAGTTTTCATTCTAGATATTGTCCTTTTTTATTGAAAATCGGTTAGATTTGTGACGGTTATGCAAAAATAAATGGATGCACAATTTTTTTCCTATTAAAACGGTAATAGATGGTGAGAGTGGAGAGTCATTGTTACGTAATGAACATAATTTCACTTGACACACATTCAAAGAGAGAGAAAATGTCAGATAAAAAAAGGCTGCTTCAAAGAGAAGGTATTCTTCCACTAAATGGAGTGAAGTGTGTAGGAGAGAGGTGGAGAGAAGAAAAAAATTATTGAAATGGTGTTGGCCAAATTATATTTTCTGTTGCAGCTACAACAACTTTGTATACTGTGAAAGCATGCACAACGGACATTTTTTTCTTGTCAGTAATTGTGAAATACAAAAGCAAACAAGCAGTTATTTTGCGACTTACTTTTAAACTACACTATTATACACGGATATTGGAGGTGATGTTGGAGGAACTTGAAGTTGATGTCGGTGTAAACAAACGTTAAACAAGACACCAGTATGGTTCTCGTTTCATCATCATCGTACTTTTCTGGCGTCCTCCACCACCTCCTCCTCATCGTCCTCACATAGTTGCTGGTTTGGCTTGCCTTTCCTCCTTGAAACATTTATGAATTCTTAAATTGCTTCACTTCATAGTTGAAGAGTTGAGTTTGTTGTCTGAGGTGGGGTGATGGTTTAGTGGATCCAGTTTTTTGTTACTTTTTCCCCCTACACACGGCTCTACTTTTTTGTCTTCGCTGTAGATATTCTGATGGAAGGAATGTAAGGATACGATTACTGTAAATGGAACACATGCTGATATGAAATGACTTGAAAAATCTACATACCTTAAGAAAGACAGCTAGATTTTTAAGGATTATTTTTTACTGTACTATTTTTGTGCTAATAAATGCATATGTAAAATAGCGCCATGTACGACGACTCAAAAAAAGCCAATAATAAAACTGAAATATTTAGTGAAATCCATTCCCGTCAATATTTTCTTTTTCGAGAAACAGTAGCTCTTATTGGTTCACTTTTTTGTATTTAGGCCGTTATTTCTGCTTTATTTTTCTTATTTCCTTTATTTAATCCTTTTCCACAAAAAAATCATAATAAAACGCTGCGATAAATATTACAATAATAATCCTACGCTGGCTTTCTTAACGCTCGTGTGCATACACAAAACTTCTTCTAGTATTCCACTCAAAGAAGAAGAAAATATGCTAAAAATTGAAGTAAAATCGCATAACATCCAACATACTTCTTGCGTAACCCATTTCGGTCTTATTTTTTCAACCCGTTTGTTTTCCACCTTTCATCGACTCCACTCAATTCTCTGAGAAATGTCGTCCAAAATATTTTTATAACTCAGGATGTCGGTAGAGTGACGCTTGATAGATATAATATAACTGTAATAATATCACCATAACAACACAAACTCCTACCTCCTTTTTTCCTCCTCGTTTCCCCTCCGACAAGAGGTAAAATAACTCCCAGTGCATCGGACAAATGGGACAGTTCAATATAACCTAAAATAGCATCCACTTCTACCGAAATGCTCGTATCATCAAACAATGAAGGCGTAACATTATAGCGTCGCCGCTTTGGTGTGTTTTTGGGAGAATTTCTTCTTTTGCTCCGTATTTTTCTTTCCTCCATTTTTTCTGGAAGGGAAGAAGGGGAGGATAAATGGCACTTTTGTGATGTTTAAGTGTTTATATGATAATGATAACGATGTTGGAGGACATATGATACTGCCAAATGAGAGCTAGAAAATGTTCTCAGTGGACACCTTCAAAGCAGAGAGAAATGACATTTTTACCTTCCTTTTTCCCTTTTCGTCCTTCCTCATGGAAAATGAAATCCATCGGATAATGGTGTAGTCGTGTCGTATCTTTCCATTTTTGCGAAATGTTTTGAGTAGATTCTCATTTTACAAATTATTTTTCCCAGAATGGATGGGTAGACGTGGATAGAAGAAATTTTAGATTGACTTTAGGATAAAAGGAGACACACTTTTCTATAAAAAGTAATGTTTGTGATGATTTAGTCCAATTAGTTTCACTTGGCCTGCTTAATAGCAGATTAGGATCAAAAGGGGAAAATATGTCAACAATTTTGCCCATTATTATTAATATGCCTTATTAAATCAAATATGATATGTGTTTACGGTATTCATATTTTTTGCTATGATGTAGGAAATTCAGCGGAATTCTTGTTTACACTGTGTTCATTAAAGTTAAAACGTAGAACTGCCTCGAAATTGCTGTTTTTCGGAGTCAATTTTAGAAATATTGAAATAAACTGCGCGCTATCGTCATATCTCGTGTTTTATTCATTGTAGAACATTTATTTAAAGACACAATTTTTCAAATTTTGGTGTGAGAAAGGGTTGGCGCAATTTTAAAATAATTTGTTCACAAATTTCTCTCCTTTACCAATATTTTTACCTCAATTTTCTCTTAGTGTTCAATAGTCGTATATTATTATGTGTATTATGCATGACAGCCGACAACTCAGTCGGCGGATTCAATGTGCACACATAATGCATATTCTTGCGTATTAACAAAGTAGCTTGCTCACAGCGTAACAATTTCAACCATTTTACTTTACTTAATAAACATGATAAACAAGCTATGATAACACATTACGTTGACAAAGCTGACGAAGAGGTGGGAGGCCTTGCCCTGCCACAGTAAACACTCCCTGCCCAACAAGCGGTGACAAAAAAAATCTACATTATTCTAATGAAAAAATATACATTCTGGTAAGGTAGTTCGTAGTTAGTTTGCCTGAGCACCGTCCTTTCCTCAGAGTCCACCACTGGAAATATCCGATTAGCCTTTGTAGAAAATAGCCAAGCGCAAGCGGGGAGAAAAAGGGAGAAAAATCGACAAAAAATGTTTTATATAAAAAACTACAATGAAAATTATTCATACATAAAATATGTAAAAAAGACGTATGTTTATACTACGAAACATGCACACATCCACCCAAAAATGAATTCTTACATATTTGCACACACACGTATGCACTATCATAATAGAACTTTTCATACACCAAAAGTATAGACTTCTTTTCAATTTGTCAAATGTCAAATTGGTTTGCTTGCTTACCTCTTTCCGAGCTCGAAAATTTCTGGCATATAGATGGAAAAGGAAAAGGCAACATTCAAATTTCATTGCAAAACGACTACCTTCACTCCAACATTATATTTCTCCAATTCATTCTATCCCACGTTAGAAGTAGAAGGAGTAGTAGCCAGTCACATTCAATATTGGTCTTTTCATCACACACTCCACTCACATGTCCATGCTCACAATAGACCAATTTTTCACAGAAAATGTACATAAATGTTCTGCTCTTATTATTATTATTAGACTAACTTATTTTCTAGGTGGATGTAGTCGTTTTTTTCAGCAATCATCCTCATCATCACGTATAACATAGCCACGCAAAATGCACTATTATCCTTTCTACAATGTACATTATCCCCCAATAATATTGAATACTTTTCTGAGTATAATGTGATTCCTTTTTGAAAGTGCACATTATACGCAGCTTGGAGAGCGCTAGGGACAGTGGAAAAGGATAAATAAAAAAGCGTAGACAATTTTTTTTCGCTAAAAGTTAAACGTCAAAAGTAATATTATAATGGATCGGTGGACCACGCCTGTAGTGTACAAACAAAGGTTGAGCTACACACACAATATAGCCATAAGATAGAGTTTTATTTGATGTTGTCTACTTGGTGCGTTGTATTCTGTGTTTTCATAGTTGTTCATTCATATAGAGCTTTGGATATATGGAACATAATAATATGTACATACTCTGATAAGTATGAATTGTTCTATAATATTTTGTGTTCATGCTCTTATTACTCTAGACAGACAAACAAACATGTATTTCGCATTAAACTATTCAATTTGATAGATATGAGATGATGGGTAGGTGAGACAAAGTGTTCTGTTAATTTTTCGTTTCATCAAAATGAGAATGTAGATTAGACGAAATGAGAAGAGAGGTGTGTATGTAATTTATCAGTGGACAATATACAATCATACTCAAAGCGCAGTTGATTTACACATGCCTTCCTGTTAATTCCAGTAAAATATAGGCATTAGCGAGTTCCGTGTTTTGTATGTCGTGGCCACCAAAAAAAACGCTCGGTTCCGTCGAAACGGACAAACAGACTAAACCGGATGTTGTTTGAACATATATCATTATCCCGATTGGAATGATGATGATGCATGAAGGTGGTGGTGGTGAAGGAACAGAATAAATTAATTCTGGTGAAAATAAGTACACTATGTTTTATTTCCAATATTATAATTTATGCAATCCAAAAAAAACTTTTAGAGCGGGTCGACATACACTTGAAAATATGCAACACGTCATTCGTATCAAAATCATAGGAAAACCTTGTTCAGTTCCTCAATGTAGAATGTTGATAAGGTTGTAAACGAAGTGAAGCCTTATATTTGAAAACCGCTTGGGTCTGCACTTATTTATGATTTTTAGGCCCTCGGGAAATTGCATAATTTGGAAACATAGATGTACTTGGAACTATGCACCTACGAATATTCGCAACCAAACAATAAATATTTACTCAAGAAAATGAGTCTGCTCCTGCAGCTTGTTTGTAGCCTGTGCCTCTATTTATAATTAAACATAGAAATTTAGATGGAGAGAATTGCGATGGATAATTTGTATTTTCAAACTAGTGCATTGACGTTGACGACGGACGCATTCGCATGACTTGTTGGTTTCCAGACAACTTTTGTGTTTTTCATTAATTTAGCGTGAATTTGAGAACTGTGCAAATTCTGAAGGCACAGTGGAGACGAGGGCAGGCAGGCAGAGTTTATAAAATGCATTAGTTGTTTCGAGGTTAATTTGCATGGAGTAAGGTTGATGGAGCAATGGACAGGAAAACAAGCGAACTTTAACATTTCTTCTTTTGGTTTGTACATAAAACTTTTATAAGTGAATTATGGTTTTCTCTCGCATTACGAAACATGTCCAGAATGATTGGTCTCAAGAAAGAAGATATAAACGAGGGCTTCAAAATACTTTTTTTTACAATGAATGGATGCACAAATTCTACATTCCTGGCCAAAAAGTTACCACTTGGCAGGCACAAAAATTGACTATTGTCTCGACAAGTTTCATTAATTTAAATCGCCAAATCAAATCAACGAGCATCCACCTAAAGTTTCCTTTGCACAGTGAACAGCCTATTGTTTTTATGAAATGATCAAATGAGTTGAATGATTGTTGTATAAAGTTTTATAACATCTAAATGTTTTATCCTTTTTTTTCTAGATAAATATCAGCAAATAAAGCGGAAACGGAACACATCACCCCATCAACTAAAAGTTCCCTGTTCAAATCTTTCATCAATACAAATCGTTCCTGCCTTAGTGGGAGCGAAAACCAAGAGAATCTCAGAAACCTGTGATCATCATATTTTGTAATGGATAATTCGAGTGCTTTGAGCCAAAGTATGGATTCGGTAAACACCGCAGCCGGAGAAGAGGAGGTAAGCGAAACGCACATTTTATAGCTTGCTGCTTCAGTCTCTTCCGCAATTAATTACAGTAACCTATGTACCCATGATTCTATTCAAATACCAATCTTGTGACACGCCTCTTGTTTAAAGGAAAATTATTATGCAGATACGTTAACACACAGGTGGGATCAGGTGGTCAAAGTTTGTTCAATACTGATAAACACATATGCCTTAAGCAACACTTTTATTTTATCTCATCCCCCATTTACTTCTCATCTTTCCCATTAAACATTTTATAATGGTTGTGCATTGCTATTAATAGAGCGTAGAGTTGACATTAGAACTCCTTCACTGTATCCTACGGTATATGTAGCAGTTGACAAAAAAAAACGAACAGGATAACAATTACAGCGAACCTAAGCAATATACAAAGCCTTTTTTTGTGTTGCGTATTATCTTACCAATTTTTCACAATTATATATTATTTTCTGTGCTACTCATCGTTACATCTTATGATACACGGAAATTGTCTAACTTTCCATTTTCTATAACAATAAAGTAAAATGATGCAAACTCATCTATCGCAGAGATTTTTTTTTCTCGAAAATGTGCTGCTCTAGAAGAAATCCATTTCGCAAAAGAGTGAAAATCTCTACTCTTTTCAATTTGCATCGCTTTTACACAACTTTGAACCCAAACATTTATGCATGCATTTATCACTGTGAGCAGAAGCAAAGAGCAGCACAAAAAATAATTATCAACGAAGGAGGGGGTCCTTCCGTTTTATTTTCCAACAGAAGACTCGTCTCGTCTTTTCATCTCTCTCACCGTTGCTCATTATTATTATTTGCGAAATATACATATCAGCAGAAAGAGAGACGAGAAAATGAATGGAAAATGGAAAAGGACACGTCACAACAACAGGAGCCGTTTTGTTGCTCACACTGTGCTCATTAGCACACATCCTTCCTTGTCCTCTGTGTGATCTCTGTGTGTATTTTCATATCATCCACATATATAGTTTTTAAATACCGACATAAAGAGCATTACCTTTGCATCTCCACACATTATTTTCTGTGTGTGCATTGTTGTAAATAGGGCGTTAATTCTTTTCTGCCATCGAAAAAGACGGAAAGTAAAGTAGTAGAGCTCACCATCGTGAAATTCACTATTACCACGCAACACTTTCTGAGAGCATCTTCGTCCATGGGTTGAATGTATGCGATATAATCAGTGAGAGTAATAATGTGAGCGTAATACATTGTTTCAACCCTGGTTCATCATTACAAATATAGCGACAATGCTAAAGCAACAGAAATAAATGGTTTCCTTCACTTGCCGAAAAACTGCAGTGTTCAGAGTATTAATACTGCCTCAGTTTTTGAAAGGAGATCGACTACTGACCAAAACCTGCCACTTGTGATACTTCACATAGTGCCGTCCGCGTCCGTCCGAATTAGACTGTGTGTTTTACTTATTTTCTTAAAGAAATATATAAGTAAAAGCTGTTCTCTAGACAGAGAGTCATGAGCGCATGTAGTATGTGAGGCGAGATATTTTGATGAAAATGGTAAAGTTAAGTAAGTGGAGGAAGAAGGAGAAAATGATGATGTTGATGATGATGACTGACTGCAAATTATCGGTTGGTCAACAGAGCGTTTCTTCTACATATTGCCTGTTGTATTGTATTACCATTATTATTTTTCTATATAATATTATTGTTCCTCTGAATTTGCTTGCTTTGAGGGAGGAAAAAAAGAAGATCACATAGAGCCACTAGTAGTATTGCATTGTATTCTCTTTGAGATACACACATGCCTTTTCTACAGAGAGTTCTAGACATTGGGATGCGCAAACGCAAAAATAAGTAGAGTGAGGTGGACTAGTAAAAAACTAAACATTTTCCATTTTTTCACCTAATCTTACTGTGTGTGTATGCATTGTGCAAGTACATCATTGTAACACTATCATTTATTATGATCACCATTATTACCGTACTTTACGTTTTTACTCGTACCGTGAAATGAAAATTTTTGATGATAAAAAGATGGGCTGTGCGAAAATCCCTGCTGAAAGTTGCTCCTTGTCAGATGAGAGGAGTAGACATATTTTTGATAGACATAAGGTCAGTCAGGTATTCATTTTCAGAGAGGAAAGTTCATCGTCATAGTAATTATTATGTTTATATGACCATAAATGATGATTACGACGACGAAGGTTCCTCAAGTATGAAAATGAAGTGCTTTTGTTTTCCGCGCAATTGTCTTACTTCAAGACTTTTGACACGCTTTTTTATGATGAGACAAACGATGGTAAATCATTTGCTACCTTCTTCCTCTTTTTAGTACCTGCACATAATTTCTATTTGTTTAATGGGTTTATTGAATCAAAAATTAAAAGTGGAAAGGAAGTCGAGTAAATACCGCACACAAATTACATACATTGAGCCTATAAATGGCAGAATCATTACGGCATGACATTATTTTTTTACTGTGATAATAGGCCAGTCAGAGTTTATTTTTCTCCGGGTAAAGCTCCCACTAATGGTTGGACAGAGATAGAGAGAGAGCGAGGAAGAGTAATGATGGCAGAATGGAGAAAGAAGGAGAGAATGAGAGAGATGCAAAGAGTGAGTGAAATGGCTGGAGGTAAAGTTGATCAAATCCATCCGATTGTATAAGTATCACTAGTGGTCAAGTGGATTTCTAATGGAAGGCGAAGGCCCGGAAGGGAGATTTCACTTTACTTCCCTGCTTCTCTCTATTCTGCTGTTGTTTGGAACTGGAAAAAAAATCTTTTTTTAATCAATAGAAGAAAAGAGACGGTGAGTCAAAAGCCATGCTACCATATACAGAGATAAGTATAAGATAAGTTTGGTGAGATGGTGGTGGTGGTGGTTCTAGGAGAGTAGTGCAAATTGAGCATCATCAGTTTTGATCCCTCATCCTGATATTTCTTCTGTAGAAGCAGAGGAGAGTACAAGTACTCCTGGTTTGGGCCAAACTCCAAAAAAAAGTTAAAGACAGAAGCACATCTCTCTGTTGTGTTATGTACACCAACCAGTCACTAACCAAAGGAGAGAAAGATTGGGAAAAGATTTTGGTTTTAGAAAAAAATGAAGAGAAAGAGATAGAGAGGAGTCCAAGATGAATGTAATCCATTAAGGTAGGCTGCACAAGAAGTGTAAGCAGAGAGTATATAAGTGGATAGTCGTGTGCAAGGAGTAGTACTGGGCAATAACCTTAATGGAAGATTTACACTGGCTTGGTTTGAAAAAAAAGGAATGTAAGAAGTTTGGATGCTGATGATGATTATGTTGTAGTTTTTTTACTCTCTCTCTCTCTTTCCATGTATTTTGTTGGAAAGGTTGTTGTAAGTTTTTTTCATTGGCAAACAACATTGTACATATTGATTTCTCTTTACGATTATTACAGTAATGGAGAATTGGTAGAGTGGAGATATTCTTTTGCAATTGCTGATTCACAATTACGACTGGATGTATGGTTTAAAAAATGAAATAAATACTCTCCTTCTCTTTCGGTCAACTGAAGTGCTCATCGTCTGGTTTTTGTATGGGAGAGCACAGCGAGTAGAGTGTACACTTGACATTATAAAAAAGTAAAATAAAAAATCTGAAGGAGTCCTCAACGACCGGAATGATATCCAGCTTGGGATTTCTCTTTTCACTCTATTTAGTTTCCTGCCTTTGGTGGGATACGATATGCGTTTCTCCATCGTAGCTGTATTGGATTATTTAGAGAAAATTCAACCCATATACAAGCTATAAGCTGTGTCCTTGAGGGGCACAATAAAATAATGAAGTTTTGCACTGCCACTAGATACAGAGCAAGTATCCACTTTTGCAGTGTTTGAAGACGATAAAATGAGTGACATGTTTCGAGCGTAATGTATATCCCATAAGATTTACTACTTTCGCAATCGAAGGAAAACCTCACTTTTGACTTTTTCAAAAATATAAATGGCGAGAAGGATGTTGACTGTTTATGAAGATGACGGTAATCAGGAAAAAAGTCAGAAAGCGTTACGGCGGAAGGAAAGGTGACATACAAAAGGAGCATGACATATATTTTTGTTTATGCAAATTCAAAGAATAATAATAACAATGGCATGTTATTCTGCACTTTTTCGCATACAGACTATGCGAATTTGCCAAAAATACAGGTAGATATTTATGCTCTCCATTTTGATTGTATTGTTACCTGTTAACGAGTCATACCGTAATCTTCTTTCTCATCATCATCAAAATTCCTTATGCGTTTTGATAAGGTTAAAATGACACATAATGATAATATAGGTAGGTATACAATAACCAGGGAGAACTTTGACGGAGAGGATAATGTTTGGATGTGTCAGATAATATTACTACAGCGATGTATGGTAAACGCTTGCACGTGAATTGTACGTCATAATGAATACGTCGTAGAGGAGAGTTTTTGTAAGAGGACAGGATTTATTTTATTATTATCATTATTATTATTTCTGTGAGTAGCTTTTGTATATTTTTATCAGAGTTGTTGAGTGAGAGTAGTAAAAGCGTAACGAAGGGAATCCAATCGGAGTTCCGCTCTTCTCACTCAAAACCATCAGAGTCAACATCATCTCATCCTTCCTTTTTCACAAAACCAAATTTCAAACTAGGATCTCTGCTCTCTCTCTCACACATACACAGAGAGTAAGTAGCAGCTCAGCATGCATCCCTGCATAAATAAATATTTCTATAATAATATGTATCTAACCACTTGTCTTACGGATATATTGTGCTCTCCCACTACTAATGCCAACTATATAGCTTGCTGTGAGCTGATCATGTTCATCTTGATGATTTCTGGAGCTCTCTGGATTTTGATGGATATCTGTCCACTAGAGCATCATACTCCTTCTCATGATATTTATTGGAGTATTAACGAAGGTTAAAATCTCCATCTTCTACTTGTACATAAACAGGGATGCTCGTCTCACATGGACTCAGATTGCAGGTTTAATAATCATGAGTACAGTATTGACTAGTACAAAAAAACTGATGATAAAAAAATCTAGTGACAAATTCTAGTCATTAGTATATCTGTAGTGTTGTTGTGTGCGTATTATCGTTTCCAGCTTGTATTTTATCAGTTATCCTGGAGAGCATCATGTTGACTATTATTGTTGTAAAGAAATGAATATTGGTCGAATTTTTTCTCTATTTTTGCATGTAATAATGAACCTGTCATTGTCATTTATATTTGGAGAATGGGAGGGAAGAGAGGAAGTAGTGATGAGAAATAATATGCTTTTGAAATCAATGTTGTGAGCAGCAGTAGGTGCAGTCTCGGATTATGAGTTTTTTATTGTGTAGGATGTGAATTGTATAAAAAGTAATTTGAATTCTACGTCTCCACTGGTTGTTTTGTACTTTCGACTTGTGTGTTTAATTATGCATTGAGCTCAAAAACTCGTCCATATGCCTGCTCTTTCAAACATGATGTGGAACCTATGGATATTTTACAATGCTCACTGAATTACCTTCACATCTTGTGCAGTCGTTTTTCCTACAAAATCAACACTTAAAAACATATTGAAAAAAATTCACGGCAAATTTTACGTTTTTTTATCTGATTATTTGGTCTAGTGTCTAATTTAGAGAAACAAAAGGATAGTATTTCGTAGGTGTTGTAGGTACACCTTAGATTACACAGTATTTAATCATCAAACCACACAAAGCCTGCTGGTTTGCTGATAAATATAAACCCCATAAATTTCAGATCTCTCATCTTTTACTCTATTTTAGACTACTATACGGTTGCCTTGTCAACCGCCAAAAACACTCGTTCCTGTTTCAACTTGAAACAATATGTACACATATTATCTAGAATTATGCATTGTTTCATTTGCCATAATATTCTTTTCCCCTAGAAGCTAGATAAATCCTTATTGCAATTTTTCCTCCCTGGCAATGGTCAAGCATCGGGCAATGGTCTTCATGGTGTTGTGATTTCAAACATTATATTTACCCTCATCATCAACAAGACCATAATCGAAATCTGTTTTTACCATTTACTCTTCTCGTAATACCAGTATTTGCTCTTAATACCTGTGTCTAGATTCAACTAATGCAACGTAATTTTATTTCAAACAATCTTGATAAAACATACGTTAAAAGCAGCACACGCAAACCCAAATGAAACAGAATATTATTTCTTCAAATCAATATATAATATCCATATCGATTAAAAAGCTATTTTTAACGGCAGAAATGAAATACATATCTTAATGTGAAATTTATGTATGCCAAAGTAAAATCAAGAAGAGATAAATGAGCTAATCAATGAACCGTCATTTTGTTACCAATACAGTAAGTAATTATGCCGCTACTTTTTTTCCAAATTGAGATCAAATACAATTTTTTGCCCCTCTCCTTCTAAAAAAATTCTGTAGACTAGTGAGCATATTCGAAAGGGCTCTATCATAATAATCACCATGAACATGACATTTATCGTTTTTTATTCCTTTTTTTCTTCTTCTTTTGACTCAACTACGGCCACAGTGGTTTTTTTCTCTTCTTTAGAATATTAGGACCTGTGAGAAGCTCAAAAGCTGTAAAAAACGGGGCACACGGGCTTAGGCTACTTCACTTGGTCTCTCTGTCTTGCAGGGAGGCTTACACACACACGTCCTCTTGACGTGTGCCTTGCTTGCCTGTGTATCCACTCAACCTTCTCATCTCCCAATCTATCTTTCCTGTTTCTCCTCGCGTCTCGCGTGGAATGGTAACGAGACGAAGAAAATGCGTGGAATTTTCTTATTCACATATAAAAATAAAGATGTATCTAATATATGCTTACACTTACCACTTATTATGTATATCTCGTGTACAAATTTTTTACTACTTTCATTCTACGACGGCTAGGCTCACTGCTCTCGTTTTTTTTTTTAAAAAAAGCTCATGTATGTTTTCATGTTTGAGGTCTCTCTCTCTCAAAAGAAGGATGGTACATATTAATAATACTAGTATTATTAATAAGGTAGCATCGAATAGCAGTAGGAAAATGTACAACATTCACATCATCTTCATCGTCAGTATCATCATAGTCATGTATCTCTCTAGTTTTCTTTTTGCTAAAAAAGTGATGCCTTGTTCTTGTTGTACATCATCTATATCGCGATCATCATGATCGTCTTCATGATGAATATCGTGATGCTTCTGTGTTTGCTCAACATCCGAGAAATATTTATGCACCATCCTCTGTGCTAGTACTTTTTATACTAAAAAACGCTCTCAGACTGACCGAATGAAAAGAGAGAAATGATATTAGTTGGTGGTGGTGTCTGTTTTCCTCTCGTGTGTATGCCGTGACCGAACAAAACTATAACATTGCTGAGTTGCAATGGGGCTTGGATCTATGAAAAACTTTTACGGCTCTGTTTTATGAATGATGTATTCTTTCTTCGTCTCTTTTTTCCGCTGATATGTGTTCCGTGGTGATCTATGGTGAACATATTTTGCATTTTTACGGAAGAATTTTTCGTACGGAAATGTTTTTAAATAGAAAATTTTAACTAGAAGATTCTGATGACAGACGAAAGTTTAAAAAAAATATTGCTCAGTTTGCCTACATGTTCGTGTTTACCTAGTTCGAACATAGACATGTACCAAAAAATAAGGTTTCGAATCATTCAGATGGCGGAAACTTCAAGCTAACAATTAAAATTTGCAATTAAATCCATTTAGGAACACAATCGATCTTTCAAGTAATGGCATAGATTATGGATGGATCTATTTGCTGTTGAAAATGCGAAAAAAATGATAAATCTAAAACCCTTTGAAATTTCTGAGAAACAAGATGACTCTGCTGACTCCACTGAACCAGTGTCATAGTGGAATATCATCAAAATTGTAAACTCACAGACTATAGAACTAATAAATGTGGAATAAGAGATGAACACTGTGAGAATAAATGAGAGAAAGGAACATCAAGAAGAAGAATCACATTTCCACTTTCCCCTCTTTCATTCTAATCTTCTCCCTTGTTTCACAGATCCTTCGTTCATTCGTAGGATGATAATATCTATGTAGAGTGGAGGTATATACACACCTATTTATGCATAATGGACAAGTTGAGAGAGGAGCAAGGCGAGGAATTATTATTATTGCATTATTGCAGAAAAACATAATATCTCACCTTCTTCTCTCAGGATACCACACAACCACTATCCATTCTACAGCCTGTTTCTATTCAATGAAAGGTCATGTCATAGATCATGTGGCTATATGGCCAAAACTGGTGTATGCACTGCAATAACGTGAATTGATGCTCCTCTCGCTTTTGTTTGCTTTTCTTATAGCAAATTTTTCCTTGCTACTTTTTACCCTACTACATGCTTTTTTACCTGTTTTACTGCTTGTACAAAGCTCCTAAACAATTATGCGTACTTCTCTTTTTACTCCTCCATATATCTTGTCGACTCCCAATATTTCACAGCCTGTGTATCCTTCCAGAACGGCGACACAAAACCTAAAGTCAAGTCCGTCGAGGATTGACTTTTTTATTGTTCTTGTCCAGCAAGAAACAAATGGTAACCAAGCACGATCCCTGCTGTTAATGTGTTCTAGATGATAATAGTCTTTGGATCAGAGAGATCATGTGACAGTGGTGGTAGTATACATTCATTTATTATACATAGGTGTACAAAGTAATTCAAATGCACTAACTTCATGATAACTTCTCGATTGATAGAGATAAGAGGAGAAATTGTAACGAAATTTGATGATACTGTGATGATGCGGATTCCTCATATTTATTTTTTCTCTCTAGTATGTACTTCTGCTCGTCTATTTGCTCTGGAGATGGGAAATGATAAATGTATAGTATGGCAACATGTAAGTGTTTGAATGAGCGAGAGAGAGGCGAAAAAAAATGATAAGATCAATTTTTATATTATAACGGGAGGAATAAGATAGGGAAAAATATTGAGAGGAAGTGAGTGAGCCTTTGGCTTGTGTGTATGCTGAGAATATCAAGTAGCCTAAATGATTTTCACCATTTCCTCTTCCTTCCTTCCTATAATATTTTTTCCCTACTTGTTCCTTACTCTCTCTCGCCGCCTGGAAAAATAGGAGATAAGTGGTCTGATCCTGCTCAATGTTTGTGTAGAATGGGTTGACGATGAATAGCAGTTATTTACTCATACACACTCGATATAAAGCGAATAGATACAGTCGAAGGGTATTGGTAGCATGGTAGTGTGTGCAGTAAACTGTGCTCCCATATTCCCACAGAGATGGATGTAGAGATATAGGAAGGAAGGAAGTAAGCTAGAAACAAAACTTAGCAACGAGTAAATCCAAACCACAGATAGAACCACAGTATTTATATTCGTGCCTTCGTGTAGATGTTATTTGTACTGGAGGAAGTTACTGTTGTAAGTGTATCCCTACTTATCTCTCTGTGTGTAGAGAATTTAGCTAAGCTTTTTTGGTTCAGCTAATCGAGTATCATGGATTGGCGGTGGTGGCATGGCGGTGAGGAGATGGTGTGGCAGCAAAGTGAAGTAAAAGTTAAATATTTTAGCATCGTATCAAACTCTCAACCTCTCTGTCTTCCTCCATACAAACGTATGCGACTACTTCAACAGAATATTTTATTGTCATCGTCATCATCATCATCGTGAGCAGAAAGATCTTGATGGTGATAGGTAGGACTAGAGCAAAGACCAAGCCGGTTTCTAGCTTTCCTAAATTGTTTCAATGAGACGGATAGAGAGAGAGAGAAGAAAGGAAGGGAAAATATAGCTTACATTATTATTACATATGGCGAACTGCTACTAAGCTGGGATTATAACGGCCACTAATAACGTATTATTGACGGTCGGTGTCAGTGTCCAGGCAGAGAGCGAGAAAAAAATGTAAAATTGGGTGGCACGGAGCTGGAGGTGGTAAAAACCATCAGAAAAATTAGATGGGGACTATGAGAAGAGAATAAAAGACAGTTGCCATTTTTCCAGGTCAGTCAGGTAGGAGTAGAGAGAGGAAGAGGAAGTGGAAATGTGGTGAGGTATATATAGATATTGAGTATGTAGTAGCAATTTTTTTAATGGAATATGAAATAAATATGTAAGCAAGGAGGCAGTGAAGTCGAGAAATGGATAGGTAATAATAATAATAATAATGATGACGACGATGCTCGTAGTAGTAGCAGTGGTAGTAAAACAACAGTGATGGTATTTTAATGGGTTATATGGGATGAATTCGTAACCAGAGACTTGGTCTGGCTTGGTTTCATTGCTGTACAAAAGAGGAAACATAGGTTTGGTCGGACTAGGGTCCGAGCTTGGGTATGGAAATAAGAAAGGTAGAATTTTCCTAACTGCCCGGCTCTCTGTATGTGGTGCCCCCTCCATTATGATGAAAAATGCATCTTGTCATAAGGTTTAAAAAGTTATCGATGCTCCTGTATTTCTACATCCTACAATTTTTCTCTAACTGTCTGTCCGTGCACAAACTCTTTCCCTCGTAATCATTATCATAGTCATGATAATAATGTAATGTCTGTGCCTGCAAGGTACACATACAAAGGATATGATTACGATGACGATTATATGATGAATTATTTCCCGAAGAATCACACGCATGCATCATAGACGGAATAATAATCATAATAATAAGTGTAAAATCGAACCGAGATGTATGGATGCTTTGGGAAGTATAAGCTCACAGACAGTCGCGGAGACATATTTTCCCTTTGCTTTTGATGATGTCGACGATGAGCTTCTTTCTCTCATTTTTTTCTTCTCTTCTTTCTCCTCCTCAGTGGGCTAGTAGTGGTTTGGCTAAAATATGGCTTTGTACCGCTACTGGGTTGGTTTCCCACTTTCCAGGTTTATATACCTGTTAATACATTAGTAGTTCTACTTTCACTAAGCAAAGTAATAATATTATTCATATGGAAGCACTCCCTCAAAACACAAGAAAACGGGGAGGATATCAGTGAGAGGAAGCCTTCTGGGAATTAATTTAATTATTTTATTCTGTTATCTTTCACTGTCTTTCTCCATCAAACGACACTCTTATAGCATGAATATATTACGTGCAGGTTGATAATATAATATATAAACTGAAAGGATGTGTATGATTTTTGATGAGAATGATTATTATTATCAAAACAAAATTTCGCAATGATTTTTTACTTTCCTAAGAGACTCAGAGCTTTAGGGATGGTTATGATGTCATTATAATTAATTCATATAGTCATACCCATACCCTGTGGTGATTGGTGATGCCATGCATTATGAAACTTCAACTTTATAAATGATGCCACAATAAATATTATTGGCGCAAGAGAGCTAAAAATATTTCTTCTTTTTTTCAATTTGAATGCTGAGCTGAAATGAAATAATATTCTGCTCTCTACATCTAGATCTGAAAAAATATGACACTATTATACAGAAAGTTGACTTATTAGAAGATTACATTGCACTATTTATCATCACCTTCGTTTTCCCTTTCCATATTTCTTGGGCCGCAGCCATGTCATCCTGAATGGAGTAGTGTTTAGCATTATGGAAAAAATCTTTTGTTCATTGCCATTCAGCCTAGCTATACAAGATGTTGTTACGGAGGAGTTACAGGTACGAAGATGTTGTTGACGATCATGATGAAGGATTTTCGTTACGTTTGGTTAGGCCAATAAGATGAGATTACGCTTTATCATCGCTACTTAGATGACTGTTTTTGTGTGTGTGTGTGGTGCAATGTAGAAAGCGTGCATGTAACTGGTTGTTTCTGCATCATCGTGGTTATGGCATTGTGTATCTATTTGCAGGCTCATGTTTACTTTGCATGAATTGCATGTCATCATTGTCATCTTTCCTCTTCTGCTCATCATCATGGCGGTGGGATGACGATGATGATGAGCTTTTCGACTATAACTATGACAACAACGACTGTGAGGATCATGATGATGATAAATCCATTAGTGCTTCTTCTGACTGACTCCAGAGAAGCGTACGTACGTATTCTCACGAAATACTATATGGCAATACCAGTGGCAGTCCCATATTTCATTTCAAGGAAGGAAGCATCAACATCATCAGGTAGGCATGAGCCATATACAGATATAGACTGGGAGGTATAATTTGAAATAGGCAAAAAACGAATCTCACGTCTCACTTGTGTGTATTCCTTTGCCATGGTTACATGTTTGTACTTTAGTTCCACTTACCTGAAAAATTTATGCGTCTACTTTTTAGAGGAAGCAGTTTTTTTTCGTGAAATAGAACACGACACTGTATTCGTTCGACCAACTCAAGCCAACCACGTTGCATGGTGAGCATTCGTTTGGGCAATACTCATTACATGCGTGTATGACTGTGTAGTTTGATATGTAATTTGCATAATATATTGCTAATCGTCAGTACAATGTAATATGAAATTTAATATCTTTTTTTCTATTTGTACTGACCATGGGTGTAAATGGTTAGTTTGACATGCATTCATACATTAATTATTGTTCGTTACTGCTGTATGGAGACACGAACATGATGGTAATATCGTGTGATAAGTGTGTAATGTAAAGATATATAGATGAGTGCAAATGAATTACATGAGCTTTCAAATATTAAAGTAAGCATTATACCTTCCTGCTTTGGTCTCTAAAGGATTGATGTAGCAGAAGCCAAATCCAATAGAAATTAAAAGTATTTTTCCCTCTGCTACTGTGTCTATCGCCATTGCGTCGCAAAAGGAAACTGTCGAAAAATATATGCAGTCAGAAAATTATTCAATACCGATGACGACGAAAGTAAGCATGAGTGTATGTATTGCTGGTTTGTAGCAGTGTGATGCATTCTTTTTTTGTTTTTGTTGGTGAACAAACGGAAACAAGGTAGAAACCACCACGCCCGTCGTCATCCTCTTCTCTTTGACTCTCTCTCTCGTCTCTTGTGTTTTAGCTTTTCACTACTTACCTGTCTCTCAATTTTCTATATTTATATATTTAGAACGATATGTATCTTCCCTCATGTTTATTAAAGCATGAAACATCAATATGCATTCAATGTACAATGTGAAATGAATGTTCTTCACGACAGAATTGAGCAGTATATGGTGAATGCGGTGAATATTGTATGGAGAATTTATAAAGCAGTACAAACAAAATCGAAAGTCTAATATCTTTATTCCTACACTCGTTGTTGTTGTCATGGTGATTACGAAGTAAGAGTATCGATGATTCATAGATTTTTAATTTTTAAAGTCTTGAAAAACTTCTGAGAGCAGAAGCACGTTTCAGTTTGAAGCTACATTATCCCAAAGTCTATTTCCAGGTCGACGAAATGACGGTGGTAGTTTTTGATGGCATGGTGTAATATGCATGCACACTAATGCAATTAACCGAGCAAACACAGTTGACATTTTTGCTCTGCTTTTCTCTCGTCGTCGCTAGTCCCTAGCCTGGCCTCTAGCTCCGCGGAAAAGAGGAGATGCCGAGATAAAGTTTACAAAACTGAAAATATTTACACACTCTTTCAGACCACAACCACGCGGACTACTCCATTTCATGATTTTTGTCATTATCTCATAACTTGGCTGTGCAGAAAATTTCTTGTGTGAGTACAAATTTGATAATTTCCACTGTGTACACCACCTTCACATCTAGCATTCCATGATAATTCCGTTTTTATTAATACACACACATACACATTCACAGCTTGTCGTGTGCATTGTTTGGAAGGGCTCACTACTTACTAGTGAACTGAAACTTTTTTTGAGAACACGAAAGCAATTGTGGCTACATGGAAGAAAGAAAGAGAGAGCGCTGGGGAATGCAAATATGTTTTGTAGTTCTAGTTGTGCTCCATGTACATCGAGTAATATGCAAATATAAAGACGTGTTTTTGTTAAGCCGTGGAATTCATCTCCTCTCTTTACTCACTCTCCTCCCGTGTTTCTCTCCACTCATTTTCCGACCATGAACTCGCAAAAGTCTCATGAGGAAATGAAATGGAAAACTAGGTCCAATCCAGGTGATATGACTCTTTCCCCTTTCCCCCGTTTAAATAATGCAAGGAGCTGCTACCTATGCTTTCCACTCCTACTAAAACTTTAATATTTTTTCCGAAAGCTTCACCCTCTGGAAGGGACACAATCGCTGCTCCAAAGAGGAAAATGCATAACTAATACCTACTACTCATTTCATAGGATACATCGTCTATCCCCACTCCTCTTCTTACTAGCCACCACTTTGGTTTTTTATCTACTGTTTGGGGTGTTGATTGACCGGAGGATTGAGATAAGTTTTCCAGAAGGGTACTAGCCCATAAAAGAAATTTTTAACACTTTCCTCCGTTAAGTGGCTACTTTGCCTAGTCAGCTATGAATGTAGTTGAGGAGGACCAAAACAGATCTCGAGCGGTCTCAATATTTTTTCTCCTCTGAGAATCCATTTTGATTCTCGCCAGAGCTTTCTGTGGAGAAAGAATTGGTAAAATATACATGGCTCTGACTCTGGGAAGGGGCGAAGGAGAGAAAAAAATGGAATAAATTGATTGAATAAATAACTCTGCAATATAATCGCAATAACAATAACATTACAAGCAACAAAATGGTAGGGAGATGTATCCAAAACGAATTACCGACACATTCTCTAATTTCAAAAACGCTAATTATTGGGGGACCGATTCTCTAACCACCAAATCCAAGATCTCTAATTCCAAGTCCAAGATCTCTAAATGCAAATCCAGGATCTCTAATTATAAGTCCAAGATCTC
>JAQIXX010002918.1:0-21959 GCA_034700605.1 Willowsia nigromaculata
ATGATGGTGGATGGTCGGGTAAGTGATCGGGATATTGAACGGCTAGTAGTAAATCATTGCATGATTTATTGGGGCTATTAGAGATACTCATGTTTTCATGTAATTTTTGTAGCAGGAGAGGATGCAAGACAAGCGGAAGACAATAAGGATGGAGCAAAGGTTGAAAAGAAGATATTCTCGTCGACATCTTCGTCGCCATCATGGTCTTCAGTGGGTAGCAGTGGATGTGTTAGCATGCCTCAGAAAGCAGGAGTGAAGGGCTCGATTCAGGAAGACGGGAGCAATTGTGCTGCTGGAAAAGAACAAAGTAAGCAGAGTAAAAGCGCTGCCTCGTCTAGTAGTGGTGGTGCATCATTTCGATGTGTGAAAAAGTGTGCGAGTGGTGGTTCAAAAAGGCAACCTGCAAGTGCCTCACAACAAGCTTTTAATAATAACAACAATATTAGCAGCAGTGGAGCTGCACAAAGTGTTGGTAAAAGTGCTGACCGGAAAAAGGCTCCCGTGCCAGCCCCCATGCTGCTCATGAATAACCTGCCGTACATGGGCGAGCTCACCTTTGACACAAGACCAAGGCGAGGCCGAAAGCCGAAGAAAGCAGACATTTGTCACTTGATTTCAAAGAATTATGGAATCCAGTTTCCAGCTGGAGTTACACAGGCCACTTTAAATGCCTGCTCATTGCCTATTATTGCCAAGTCTGCTCAAGCGTCAGCATCTTTGTCGTCTACAAGCAAAAAGACAGCCGAGACAGTGTCGGTGTCCTCCAAAAATAATGTTTTCTCTTCCCCCCGGTCACTGGTGCCACCCACCTTTTGCAATCGGGATGTGTCCATTGTTCCCATTATCCCGACTACGTGGGGCAGTGGTAGTGGTTGCAGCTCACCACTATCGCTCCCTATTACTTCAGATAGCAGCAGTAAGTGTTCACCTTCTTCCTCGAATCTTCTCAAGCCCCTGAGCTCCCTCGCGCTGCTCCCTCAACAGCTAATGCTTCATCATCACCAAAATCCTGCCAACAGCTCACCGTCCTCCACAAGATCCATGGCTTCTATAACGTCGTCACCGCACCAAGCGATCTCAATGTTTCCGTTACCAACGCCATCTTCTTTCTCTCAAACTCATCATACCACAACCGTCTCTCGTGCAAATAGCAACAGCAAAAGGAGCAAAACGTGCGACAGGGAGACTGATTACAATGCCGGGGAGGATGAGGAGGAGAATATGATGGAGGTGGACATTGAGTCCCATGGAGGAGGAGGGGATGGGGATGATGAAGATAACCAAGACAGTCCGCTCAACTTGTGCATGCGGGACAAGTCAATGTTACATCGTCCCCATGAGCCTCTCTCCCTGTTAAAGGATGAGTCTCTGGATGTAAGATGGAATAGAAGTGGCAGTGGGGGTAAGGGGAGTGGTGCTAGTAAAGGTGTGGTGCGAACTAGTAATAATAATAATAACATTAATGTAAATAGTTATTCTTGTTCTGATGGTGCTATTCGGGAGGGTGGAAGTAGTAAGAGGAGCATGATGCAGAGCTCCAGTGCTAATCCAATGATGAAAGGTGGGAAAAGTGCAAAAATAGCTGGAGCTACATCCCGTCCACCATCATCTCTAAACTTTAGTCTAGTTAATAGTAGTACTGGTAATAATATTGGTATAAGCGATAGTGACAATGTGAATAATCTAGTCAGTTGTCGTCCCTCTCCGTCGCCATCGTCATCTCCCTTTGGGAATGTTCAGCAATCGTCAAAGTTGAGTCCTAACATATTTGCCATATCCGCGCATCATTTACAATCACAGGGGCTAGAAAATACGGGGAAAGCCAGTGGCGGAGGAAAGGGCAAACAAGGCGCACAAAGTCGTAAGAAGCGAGGTATTCAAAATTTTATTTCTTTTCGATTTATTGGCGTTGTCCAGTTAACTTTTTTACATGTTTTATTTTAATGATTGTTGCTTTGCAGAAGTGAATCTCCGAGGAGACATTTCAATCTCTGCTGCGGGTTCTCCAGGATCGAGTGGAGGCCCAACACCTTTATCTTCTATTGGAGGAACATTATTTGGTCAATCTACTGCCGGAATCAATGATGGTGCTGAGGTGTCAATTTGCAAGTTCAAATTCACTGGAGGAGCAAAGCCTTGTCTGCAGGAGAAGAAAATGCTGTCTGTTGACTCTGGTGGCAATTTTCGCTTCTATTCAGACAAGACCACTGGAACAGGAGGAGGTAGTGGAACAGGAACCACAGGCAAACTATCTGGTAAAGGCCAGCAACAACAGTTGCCTCTTTCATCAGCGTCTGGTTGCTCGAATAATATGTACTCAACTACTGGACGGACCGATATGTCTCAATCTCCTCCGTCCACTGGAGATGGTATCGAATGTCACTACGCGCTATCCTCTCTTCCGAAAAGTGCAAAGAGCATGAGCATGTGTATGCCGCAGGGTGCAGTGAGCAACTCGGGGATACAAGTTCAGATGAGTTCCTCCACAACCACATCCGCAGTGTCCACCAAAGGAAAGGGGAGCTCAGCCTCCAAATTATCGCTTCCGTTGTCTGCCGCGTCATCATCTTCAGGAGCAGCAGCAGCAGCAAATCCATATGCATCTCTTTCCATTTCACCAACAGCAGAAGAACTTCAACAACTGCATTTGAGCATGCACGATCAAGGTCAGCAAGGTCGAAGCTCATCTCGAGTGTCCCCATTTCCTTCTGGTGGGGACTACTCTTACAGCAGTAGTAACAGTTGCAGTAGTTCTGATAACTGCTTTGGCGGAGATGCTCCTTCCTCCTCTTCGGTTAAATCCAACAGGCAAACGTCTTCCAGCCACTCACACAACTACCGAGGAAGTGGGAGCAGCAGTCGCAAGATGAAGCTGAAGAGGAAGCGAAGGACGAGAAAAAGTCTGATGCGGGAGAAGCTTGAAAAGACGTTTAAAGAAAAAGGCTTTCTGATTCAGACTCAACAGCTAGAGTCTGCCGAAGGAGCCACTTACTGTAAATTCAGACAATTGCGAAAATTCACACGCTATTTGTTCCGAAGCTGGAAGGATTATTTGCCAGATCATGTGAAGGAAATAAGTGACAACAATCCCAATAATAACAATGATGGGGCTATGCCCGGGTCAGAGCAAGCACTTCCTAACAGTCAGCAAGCAAGCAATTCCACAGGTGTGTAGCATTCCATAAATACTGATTTATACATTATTTGCTTGTCAGTTAAATAATTTTTTAATCTCCTCTTGACTTTCAAGGCCAAACAGGAGAAAGCTCAAATGTACAAAGTATAGCTGACGAGGAAGCTGAAGGTGACGTAGACGATGAGGAAGACGATGGGGATGAGGATTACGAGGTGGACAGTGAGGAACATCTAAGGCAAAGCTTGATCTCACATAGCAATGCGATTGTGAATGATGATGAAGACGAGGAAAGTGATGACGACGAGGTGGACGATGAGGACCGTGTTACACAACAAAGAGGAGTGTTCAAAGGTGGTAATCTCAAACGTAAAGAGAAGCACTCATCAGCAGCAGCATCAGTAACGGAAGTAAAGAAGCTGGATTCAGGTGACAGAGAGGAAGCAGATAGTAGCAAAGACGATGACAATGAAGACGTTGAACTACAAGTGGATTCTTAGTTAATCTTGTATCTTTAAAGAAAATTAAGAAAAAGCAGACGAATTGAAATAAGAAAGGGCATGAATCATACATACATATTAAAATAGTATATTATAGCATAGCCAATTTACCACAAAAAACCCTTACATATAAGTCGAAATATATATATGTACCAAGCTTTTAACATACAATTATTTAACTGTTTAAGGATTTTAAATTATCTTGTAAAAAACTATAAAAGTATATTTCATTCACAGTAATGATCATAATAACAATCAAACAGCAAATTTCTGGATGCAAAGTTCAATCGCTTGTTAGCGAGAACCAAAACATCAAAAGTAAGAGATAAAATGTGTGTCTCTATGCATCAAGGAAACTATATCACATAGATCTTAAATGAATAAAAAGGAATGTTCATTTTACTGAATAGCCATAGTCATAGGAAGTTGTTATCTATTGAATATAAATTGGTCATAAAAACATACATTACATCGGTTACAATTGCCATGGTTCCATTCTTATTCTCACATTGCCCCATAAGGACTCCATCTTGATCACATTGAAATGTGCAAATGATACGGTTTATCTCTCGGTTAGCTCACCTCAACCAAATTACCTTGCTTCAATAATCAAATCATTTGTCATTCATCATTCATTACATAAGGAGCAAGCAAAAAACCGCATATATTATTAACAGCTTATTTAACATGCCATGAAAAGATTTCAAAGTTACTTCAACGCAACAGAAAGTAAGAAATGTATGAAATCAAGAACAGGTAAACCGAAAAAAAATGACCAAAATGTATGCATCCTTTATTGCAAAGCTGGTATTCTTGGAACTCTTGTCGGGCTGCTGGATATGGATGCAAAGAGATGCTGAATGCAGACTACTAGAAAGGTGAAGAGATGTTGAGATATTTCGAGAGCTTTCAGGCCAGCAATGCAATGAATCGCTATCGCTGCTGTTCGCCGTGTGGAGAGCTGTCTTTCAACTACGCTGCTGTTTTGTTGCAACGCATTACGACGGCCGCCTATCATTCATTCAACAGCGTAACAACCGTCGTTGCAATGGTCTGTTGCAGTGATGCTAATACCACCGGTAGTACTACCGTGGTGGAAGAATACTACACCACTTACTACCACCACCGGTGGGATTTTGGTGTGGTGGCGGTGGTCAAAAAATTTGGAGACTGTTTGGTGGTCGGTGGGTGGTGGACGCCAAATTTGTTTTGGTAGCTGGTGTTTGGTAGTATTTTGATGGTGGTGTAGTCGGTGGTGCATTTTTAAAACCAAAGCGGTGGTTGGTAGCCTACCCCTGTGTTTCATTGTATGAGTAGAGTAAAGAGAATGCTGCTATTAGAATGATGCCTACACATACTTCTAGAATGTATACACGCACTGTTTGACAAAGACCCATGCAGCTTTTTGAGCCGCGAAATTTTTCGGATGATAAAGAGTAAAAACACACTTGATGCCAGTCAGTCAACACTGGAGACGGAGAACAGTCGCGACTGTTGGATTTGCCATTCCATGGTTGCATCGGTTAATTTGTCGCGATTCTCAAAATATTATTTCTACAAATTAAGAAACAAGGAACTCATTGTAATTGCTGAGATTAGACAACTGACTCCCGAATCAAAAAATGGAAGGAAAAGTAGCCACTGACGATGTCCTTTCTGAGGTTCTTTCTACGCCCAAAACGGTAAAGACAATGAAGCAGAGTAAACTCAGTTTGACTTCATTTAATGGTAGTAAAGTTTTGGAAACAAAGATGGTGGAATATAAACCTTATAACCGAAAGTGGCTGGAACCATTACTGCCATATTTTGAAATCGTCAACGTTTCGGCTGAGAGCAGCCATACCAAGTATACAATGAAGTGCTTACTCTGTCCTGGAAAGTTAGATAAACAAAATGACAGTCATATTACAGATAAGTGTTCGTCCTCTTTCGCCAGACACCTAGAGGTATTAAAATTTGTATTATTTCACAGCTTTTTCGTCTTTACATTAATGTTAAGTCACTAACAATCGCGATTGTTTTTTATGTTAGCGTTGGCACCCGGATGAGTATGCAGAGTTCAAAGCAGCAAAGAGCAAATCTGAAGGCGAAGGAGAAGATCCAAGTCAGCAACCTCGGATTACTGGCAGCGTGACGGTGACTCCCTACTCCAGGAATGATGTGCGACAAAAGAAGTTCGAAAAAGACCTGACAAATATGTGCATTGTGGATCTAGCCCCCTTTGATTTTGCACAGAGAGAAGGCTTTCAAACGTTGATTCGTGGCTTTGACAGTAAACTACTATTTCCGGTTCATGAGACCATGAAGCACTGGGTAACGGATGATTACAAGGAGGTGACCTTTTATAAAATTAAAATTTCAAGTAATGTACATTTTACATTGTGAAATATGAAGTCATAAACCGCTATATATATTGTATGATTTTGTCGATAGGTGCGAGAAAAAATCATAAGCGAATTAAAAGACATGCCTGCCGGAAGTCTACACTTCATCGTTGATATTTGGTCAACCTCGCAGCAACAATCCATTTTTGGAGTCAAAGTACAGTACATCAAAAATTGGAAGATATTACAGTTAACTGTTGGCTTTAAGCACTTCCCCGACGCCCACTCCTCAGAAAACATCCGCGGAATGTTGAATGCGTTTTTTAGTGAAATGCAAATTAAGCCTGACCAGGTAAATTATGCTCGTTACAACTTTTTCCCCTTAAACAAGAACAATCGCGATTGTTGAGTATTTTTATTTTTTATTAGGTTGGAAGTGTCACTGTTGATAACGCGGCTAATATGATCGGTGCTTTTAAGGATGGAATCATGGCGTCTAAATTGATTCAGAAGAAATCACAAATGCCAGGATCACCTGATTCCCCTGACGACACTTATGGCAGCGTCAATGAAGACAATACAAAGGAAGTGCTTCTTCGTGAAGCGATGGAAACGGCCGAGCAAATTTTGGATATGTCGTCAACCAAAAATGAGGAGAATGCCGTTTATAGCGCACTGGAGGAATGGACAAATGCAAAAATTATACGTAACGCTTGTCTAGCTCATCTATTGCAGCTGGTTGTGAAAGATGCCCTTTCAAAGTCTCCCACAATGATGTCGCTTTCAAAGAAAGTCAACGAAATCGTCACGTTTTTCCACAATAGTCCAAAATGGTCATCTAGGTTGAAAATCAAAACGCACGGTCTATCACTCGTGAAGCCAGTAGTTACACGGTGGAATTCTCTTCATCACGCAATTCAGCGTATCATAAGAACTGACAAAGATGTAAGTCTATTAACAGTCGCGACTGTTCTAATCTAATTTTCCGACATCACATTCATCCAATCAATCATGCTATTAATGTTCTTGTATTTTAAAGGTTAATATGCACGAAGCAGTTAATCAAACACTAGATGAAGCCAAAAACCACAAGTCCGGTCCTTCACCCAAAGTTCCTAGTCTGCTTTATGAGGAAGATATTGAAGATGCATCAATAAGCGCTGAGTTGCTTGAGCCGGCTAGTGACTTGACAGACAAGTTACAGGCGGATGGAGTGACCGCGTCTATTGTTATTCTTGGTCTGATTAGTGCATGTCGTGGTTAGTCGATTATTGAAACAAAAATTATGATTAATAGGAAAGCTATTGCTTTTATCTAAAAAATTAATTTTGTAGACATGTTTGAAGTCGGTATTGACCCCTCAACTGAACATGCTGTTGAAATTCAAGAATTTAAAAACGCACTTATTCAAGGAATTAAGACTAGATTTGCGATGACTACCAACGATAATAGCGGAAACCGGGGAAGGAAAGTGGTTTCAGTAAATGTGTTTCGTGACCCTCGATTTGTTGTAGCATCTATTTTGGACCCAAGAATAAAATTAACTTGCTTTGATGGTGAGTATGTTGATTTTAACAATCGCGATTGTTCATTACCGATAATTGATGGAGAAAAGCTAAATTTTTATCTCGTTTATTGTAGAAATTTTGACGAAAGGTACTGTATTGGAAGGATGCGTGCCGACTATAACCGAAGCGTCGAAAATATTTCGTGATTCATACGAAGCTGAGCAAAGCAGGGACATCGCAGGGGCAACACAAGATATTTCAAGGACTATTGAAAAGTTAAAACAATCCGAGCCGGCTCGAAAGAAACAGAAAGGAATGTTCTCAAAAGTCACGGACCTATGCACGACGACAGCAGACTCAATAGTTTCCTTCAATGAAATTGAAGATTATCTTAGCATGCCACTAGAAACAAGTGTAAACGCTGAGAAAATAGATCCATTGAAATTTTGGGAAAAGAATCAGTACAAGTTTCCAGTGCTGGCTAAAATGGCAAGCAAATTCTTGGGAATGCCAGCTTCCTCTGGAGCAATCGAAAGACTTTTCTCGGTAGCGTCTGGAATGGGCAAAGCTCGAAATGCAAGACTTCTTCCACAAACCATCGAAATGTTGCTATGTTGCAAGTTTTTTCGTGACAATCAGAAGAAAAAAGTTGTTAACAATCGCGATTGTTTAGAAAATTGTTTTTGACCGTGTTGGTTATGAATAATTTTGATTGAATAATAAATTGTAATTTTTAACTCTATAATGCTGGAAAGAATAATTGAATGTCGACTGAGTGTTTCCCTGTTTATAAATGCAATTGTTATATTATAGATAGTATATAAATAAAATATTGAAGTCGGTGTACTGGTGGTGTGGTTTTTTAAAATTCTAGTCTAGTTGGTAGTTGGTAGTCGGTGGGGTATAATTCTCTGGTAGTCATTGGTAGTTGGTAGTATATTAGTGGTGGTGTGGTCGGTGTCAGAAAATTTTTGGAGTCATTGGTGGTCGGTAGTTGGTGGTAGGTGTTTAAATCTGGTAGTCGGTAGCCGGTAGTTGGTGGGCAAACCCAATTAGCATCTCTGGTCTGTTGTGTTGTGTTGCTGCTGCTTGTCCACCGAAGGAATGTGTTGTTGTGGTTGTGAGAAATTGAAGGTTGAATTGTTTTTGTTGTTGCTCACATTTGCTTTCTGGTGAGGTGTTGCGAGAAGTGGAAACTTTCCTTCACTTTGACTTCTTCTTCTTCCTTTTGTTCGCTGCTGGACTGTAGAAACCGGACAGTTGTCAAATGACAGTCAAGCCATTTAACAGTGGGAGCCCGGAAATGCAAATAAACTAGTGATTTACATATCGTCTTGCTGCAGTTTAAGTGTTCTGCATTGTTGAGCGGTAACAATTGATAAGGTAAGAGGAGAATGCAAATGGGGATATGGATTTTGATATTCTTATAGTTTGTGGATGTTAACTTGTAGCTTGTTTAAGTGCCAAAGTATACTTGTTGCTGGGGAAGCTCTGTGTAACTACACACATTTCTTATTATATCAGTTTTAATCAGTTTCATCTTTTGAGATGAAAGCAGACAGGTGTACTTAAAATATTTGGGCGTATGATTGTTTTAAAAATTTGAAATTATCACTCGTTAAAGCTGGATAAAACTACTAGCAACTAAGAAAAGAACGCTCGAACACCTGCATTTTTGTTTTGTGGTCAAAAAGTTTCCAAGGTGTTGGTAAAGTTTTCAAAGGTTACATTGTTGAACTGAACACTGAATTTTTATAGTAAGTGGGTTGTATTGGAAACAGGAGCGTTTTGGTAGATATTTGTTGCGGTAATTTTTCACTGACAAGTTTTACTTTTCTCATTTTCAGTTTTGTTCTCTGGTTTCAGTGCGTTTCCTGAAGAACTCGGAATTTGAACCTGGAACGTTTGCTTGAGGAGAGAAATGGACAACGGTCAAGAAATGGTGACGTCTTCTCCTCCCATCACTAAATTCAAACGAAGGCATCCTCCAGCATGGGTTCCATGTGCTGGGACTAAACGGAAAGCGTACATTGCAAACCTGGGAGATAATTTTGATACCGATTGCAGGTTAGTTGAGATATTGATATTATGCAGTAATAATTATGAATTTGCAATTGCTTTTTTTCAAGTACTTAACCAACCGGTATGATATCACAGACCGTCACCAGCCAAGCAGTTTGCTGTGGACGAAGAAGTTGCTACGGACATCCTACGCGACGGCTTCTACTATGATCCATCACTCCCTCCAGTCATACCTAACAATGAAAATCAAGGCCCAGATGAAGTTGAAATGGAAGAAGAACAAGCGATTGTTGATGCCGAAGGAGAATTCGTAAAGGGTCCAGGTGATACCACAAATTGTGCTTGTGCCTCTTCTTCTTCTTCACGTGAAAGCATGTCCAAAACTGCGATTGTGGATGAGAAGGAATGTCGCGATGACTCTGTTATCACTCCTCATTCCATGCATGAATCTCAACCAAATTCGCCCTCCAAACTTGTTTCTAGCAAAGCTCAGTCATTGGTCATGAATGGTCTTTCTCTCGTTCTTTCCAATGAAATTCAGGAGACCCTGATCCGAAGAAGGCTAAACGAAGACTTCATCTTGCCGAAGTCAATAATGGATCAAGTGTCTGGGAGCAACACGTCGATGGCTCTTGTGCCATGGAAGCCGCCCCTGAAGATGGAGAATCTCATCGTCAAACAACCGGAGTCATCGTCGACGGAGAAGATTGCCTCAAGTATGATAACATGCTACCAGCAAAGCCCTGAGCCAGATATTTCCCCTCTTCCATATACGATCCCATTCTCGAATGTGCAACAATCGCCACTGTCATCACCAGAGTCACTCCCAATAGAAGCGAATGATGGAAACGGGGAGAGTATGGACATCGACTTTTGATCATAGTTAATTGTACTATTTTGAATTTCGGTACCATCGATGAATTACAATTCACCAGAGAATATACAGACTGACAAATTACTTCATTGGTTCTAGATAGTTTACTGGAACATAAATCTTTCTCATGTATTCGTGCTCATCTTAGCAACTTCAACGGGTTATTAGGGGTTTCCCCAAGTGAATTATTTCAATGAACAATAATAATAATAAATGGTACGTACTTAAATTAGGAGTTTCTGTACGTAAAATTTGTGATAAAAACGTAATAACTTTTTTTATTTATAAAACTGTATCTGTAATATTCTTCAGAAACGTGTTCTATTATTTTTTACAAATTGTACTCTAGCCTAAGTCAAGTGCGCAGCTTATTTAAAGCAAAGTGACCAAGTGGATCAATAAATGAAACAAATAAAAATAACAATTTAAACAAAACTTCAATACGAGTAAGGCATTTTTGTTTTGATATTGACTTTATTTTTGGCTTTATACGCATGCATTATCATTGCATAGGTATGTATTATGTATGATATATATTGTTTCGGAACATTAAAGTGTAATTGACAGTAGACCAGAACAGATGTGTGTAGCAATAAATAGTAAAAGTTTCAAGACTATGAAATATTATGCAATTAGTAGGATAAAACTCTGGCTCCAGTGATATTTAGGACAACACAAACTCGACAAAGGATGGTCATCATGCATGCTGCTCAGGTAGTATATCGTCTTTAAGGGTTTTAAGGAATGTGTTTCCATTGATGATTTTTGAGGTAACAACAAGAAACTCTCCTAAAATCAAATTAAATCAGGTTAAAATAATTACGAAATGTTTTCGATTCCAATTGTGTCTTCATATGTACGTACAAGTCCACAGCTAGAATTTAGAATATATCTAAATGCTGGCTAAATAAGTACTTGCACTTACTCTCATCATCTTGTTGCGCCAAGAAACGTAGGGCTGAAATTTCTGCGAAAGTACATCCCCCGATGAAAACAACCACAGTGAATTTCGGAACACGTTTTCCACTGATTAGGCCAACTGGGATTTCAGTGTCTTCATCAACTGTAGGGCCGGGTAGGAGCGAGAGTAGCGAGTCCTTTAAATTAGCCCACAGTGAAGGCTTCAATCTATGCTGAATAAGACGGATGCTCAATGGGGCGTATCTGGTGTACAAAAAATAAATAAAAACATGTGAAATTCACAAGAATAAAACCTAAATTGAATTGATTGTGAAAAGTTAACATATAAACGTACATGCTGTGGACATAGGCGAAATCGGTTGGGTTGATTTCAGAAACATCACAGACAGTAAGATTAAGTGCTCTACGTAATGTAGTGTAACGACTTCCACCCTAATTGTCAAAAATAGCATCGTTGTAGAGAATTAAATCATTTTTGTTTATCTTGTTTTGTTAGTTTTACACATAAAATACCTGAAGACGAAGTATTCCCATTGCATATAGACGCTGAAGTGTTAAAATATGCTCAAATCCGTAGTTTTGTACTATCAGTCTTTGGTAATGGTGCAGTATATTCGTCTTCAAGCCCCCACTCGTAATACCTACCAAAGTAAATTGAAAGGTCAATTTTCAGTACTTAGAATCAATGCTCAAAACCGAATTAAAGGGAATGAGTTTTCAGCGAATAATTTATAACTTACTCTGTATAAGAAGGAGTCGAAGAACTGTATTGAGGGGTGCCTTCTTTCCGCAAAGATTTTCAATATGGGAATTAACTTTGTCCGTTCCCATTCCACTTAAAAGCTCTTGCTCACATTCAAGGCTACTTAAAAATTCATCTGTTTCTGTTTTGGCTTTGATAAGTTCAGCAATGGACGTATCTACACAAATATAAATCGATATGATTATACTTGATATTCGGGGTGAAATGAAAAATAAAGATTAAAGTGAAAGCGAACTCACGAGTGGAAAGTGATTGCTTCAGAGCCTGGATTGCAGGTAAGTTCTGTACGAGTCGCTTCATTTCACCCACTGACATGTTTCCTTTTTCCTTCTGCTTCATAATTTCTTGGATTTCTGATGTTTTTGCTCGAAGGATTCCACCAATGGCACTAAAGTTTTTGTCCCTTAATTCTGTGTACAGTTCTTCTCCAGAGTTTAGCATGTAGATTTTAGTTTCCCCAAACTTGTCCTCGGGTAGCTTAACTTGATCTGGATATTAGTAATTTTTGAGTCATTAAAAGTACACTTTTCTCGATTTGGACAACAGCATAATTTATAGCACTTGAAAGTTTTAAAAGTCTTACTGTTATTGATTCCGAAGAATTCATCAATAAGTCCTTCATACGTTAACTGCGTTACAAGGGGTGACAATGGATCCACTTGTCTATCGAGAAGAATCATGTAGTCCATGCCAACGCCAGAAATCTTAAAAATCAAACAGAAGCCAAAGTCAGTTTAGTTAGATGATCTAAACTAAAAATTTGTTTCAGTATTCCATTCTTATAAACACTTACTTGAGGCTTAAAGTTGCCAGATTCTTGCTTGATATTCTGCATTAAATTGAACACATAGCTGGCCGCTGTACCCTTCCCAAATATTTTGCTAGGTGCTCCATATCGTTTTTGGAGTGAAACCAGAGCCTTGGCAATGTGATGCATTCCAGTGGGGTCCATTTCCACATGAAATTCTTTAAAAGCAAGTTCAAGCTCAAGTGTGAGGACATCCTTGTCTAACGGGAATAGAAATATGGGAAGATCGTCGATTGAAGATAGAAGTAATCCTTCCTCCTGCACAACATGAACATACATTCATCTCATAAATTACATCATTACAAGCAGAATGCATACTATTAATTTCAATAATATGCTGCATAGCTACCTTCAAAAATTCCTCGCAAAGCCTGGAAGTCCTGGGCAGAAATATCAAATGAAATTTCCGTCTTCTCCGAAATTTTTCATCGTTCCGGATACAAGTCGCCACCAATGGCATCAGCTTTACAAGGGGTCGGCATATGAACAGAACCGTTTCTGGAATGTCTGACGGCAGTGCCATTCCTGTATCCAGTTGGATCATCCGCACAATCCCATGCTCTTTGAGAACTTTGGGCGTTGCTATCAAATTCATTGGATTCGCCAGCGTTCGGTCCCATACTATGGCCTGCAAAATTAACAATCGGTTCATTCAGAACTACATTTAACAATGCATTGCAATATACATGAAAATAATGGGAACATTCCCTCAATCCAACTTACTTTATCTCCTTGGAACTTTTGGAAAAGAGCGATCAGATCCTTTTGCGCCAGCTTCTGAATGATTTCCAAGTCGACAATGGAGTTCATTGGTCTTCTCGCTTCCTCCTCAGCCATACCAAATGACGCCATCGTGCTCATTCATCTATACACCTCTAGTCCTACTCCTCGCAGTTCAACCCTCAGCAAGGCTATAAGGCGTTGTTAATGTCCTGTGTTGTGATTACTCCACTTGTGTCCCTTTTTCTCCACAATTAAAGTCAAAGACCTAAAAGACAATTAGATTTAACACTTTTCAAAACCGAAATGCATCCCAAAACACATTTGGAGCAGATCCACTCTCCTTTTCAAACAATTGATTGATTGACATCCTCCCCCACAACACAACTTTTGGGAGTCAGCAGAAAAAAACAGTCCTGTCATCTGTTTTGTTTTGACAATTTGCTGGAACACAAAACACTGAAATTTTAAACGAGTAGAATCCCGCTGTTGAGTGCTAGCCTGGGGAACCATGAGAGAAAGTTTCAAAACTATCAATCATGCAAGCCAAAACCGTTGCGTTATACTTTTTAGCGCCATCTTACATGATTTCCTGACACCTGCGAGACCAGCTGCGGGAAGCATTCAAATTGGTGGTAAGTAAGGCCACGGAAAGAAGAAACCCCTTTTTCTCATCCAACTTGTACATCCATCGGCCAGACCACATGCTCTTCTCTGTTGTGGGGTGGGTTGACTTTGGAGCAGCGGAAAAACGAAAAACTAACCACGCCGCATTGTGTTGTGTGTTGAGTGAATGGAGAAGCTGCGAGCTGTACTTCTGTCTCGCTGTCTATCTGCCCGGCTAGTTCTGCTGCCTTGTGCTCTTCTCTATGCTGCAGAGAGAGAATCCCTTCAGTTGGAAGAAGCACAGTAGAAGACGGATTGAATTGGAGCTAGGTCTGATTCGTCAGGATCTTTTGAACAATTAAATTGTAAGTGAACAATTAAATTAATTTTCGTGATTTTCAGGTAATTAAGAATTTTGTGGTGGTGTTTGAGAAGGGGAGGGGGAAATGGAGGTCATGGTTTATCCATTTTGAAAAGCTGGCTGTTAGAGAATAGCTTTGATGTTGGTTTTTTGTCATAAGTTGATAGCAGGGAATATGGAAAGTTAACGCTTGTTTAGTTAATTAATCTAGGTTTTAATTACAGTTGGTTGCGTTATAGGTAGTTGGGGAATTTGTGTGATTTGTTTTCTAGTAAAAAAGGCAAGGCGTTTAAAACAGGTGATAAGTTGTGGAGGACTTGAGTAGTCAGTTTGTGATGTGATTTTGCTGTGCCAACTTCTTGTTGCTCGTAGAACTGTAGAGAATTGTTATTTGTAATGCTGGGTGTTTGACAGTTGGTGTAGTTAATAATTACAATTTTTGTAGCGTGTTGTTGTCGATTGTGTGGTAATTTGTTAATTTTGTTTTTGGTTTCTTAGGTATTACTTCATTCACAAGTAGAAGATGCCGGCTAAGAAGCCTCGTGCGGGTCACAAGAACCCATTGTTGGCTCCCGGAGTTCATCGCTTCGGTCGCTCCAAAATGTTCCACAAGCGTGGAATGAACATCAAGAGGACTTTGAAGACTGCCGTGAAGGTATGATCAGTGAACCAGCTATATATTCCTAGTTGTTGTTACAGTTTGATTTGCTCAAACCTAGTTTAAAATGTAGGGCTATAATGGTTTGTATGACTGTAACTTTAATGAGTTTCATTGTTAAATAGTCTGCTGCCAAGAAGCCTGTGTACGTTGAGAAGCCATTAGGGGGTGCCCAAAATGGACAGAAGCGTTTAGTGCAAGTAAGGAAGTCAAAGCGCTACCACCCAACCGCCGTCGGAAACGTTCGACGAATTGTCACTCGTCCTGGAGTTGTTCGCCGCACTAAGCTTCGTGGTACTTTGAAACCTGGAACCATCCTCATCCTTGTAGCTGGACGTCACGCTGGAAAACGTGTCATCTTGTTGAGACAGTTGGACTCTGGACTTCTCCTCGTCACGGGTATGATTTGCTACTGCCCAATCTTTCAATTTCTTCCATTGTTAGTAACGTGAATTTCATTTAAAATTGTTCTTCTGTTTTTTGAATAGGACCTTTCAAACTTAACGGTGTTCCACTTCGTCGTGTGAATCAGCAGTTTGTCATTGCCACCTCTACTCGTCTTGACATCTCTAAGCTGAATGTCCCCGCGTCCTTGAACGATGCCTACTTCCGCCGTGACAAGAAGGCACTCAGGAAACAACGTCAACAGCAAGAAGGAGAAATCTTCGCTTCTGTCAAGGGTGGATACACGCTCAGCGACACCAGGAAGAAGGATCAGGTGCGTATTACGTATACACACTATATCACAAACCAATTGTTTTCTAAATTACTTTTACAAGGTATTAATGAAATAATTTTTTTGGGTTTCCAGGGTGAAGTTGATAAGCAGATTTTGAGTGTGGTTAAGAGCAACAAGGATAAAAAGTTACTGCTTAAATACTTGGCATCACCATTCTCATTGAAATCGGGACAGTATCCGCATAGAATGAAGTTTTAAGTTTTTTCTCTAAGATCGAATAAATGGTTCATATGACTTGTTAACAAATTGTCCTCTCTTCTGCGCACTTTTTTCATTCATCAACAATACTATTATGACATATGTAGACAATGCTTAACTTTGTTTTCTGTATTAACTCATTGAATGTTTTTATCACCATCGCTTCTGCTTAGTTATTAATTTGGAAAATGTAAGAAGTTAGATTATGCATTGATTAAATCCACAAAAACAACATTGTTACCTCAACACAGCCACATTTAAGCACATTTTAAGTTTGATGGCTGAGGTCGAATTCACCTTTAAAATCATTCATTCTTCACAAATTAGAAATTGGTTATAGGATTGTAGCTCTTCTCAGGGGGCTCCACTAGGTTGTTATGGATAATTCGAAATTTTCATACAGCATTAGTTAATTAATCCAATAGATGTCACCAAAACAATATAAAATTTTCATAAACACTAGCGAGATCTCCTGATTGTTCCAAACATATAATGGGTGAATTTTAAAAAGTTTCCCATCGTCTACAACCCTATAAGTTATTATTATGTTTCATGTACGAAATCGCTAATGCGATGCATCATTATTTATCATTCATTATTCATCATCAAACGCAACTGCAATACAATGTGTTCATCAAAATATCAACATTAAAAGCATCTCTCTATTTGAGAACTCACGTTATATCATCAGATCCGCTCAGGAAATAAGACCGAAATCTGACGAGGACAACAAAGATGAGACAGAAAGCCAACCAGAGACAAGAACGTCATAAAATGCACTAATTTCTACGTGTAAAGTTGACTGATGAGAATTTTAAATGATACTAATACTACTTCCCTTCAGGCGGAGACTGATAAGCATAAAGCAATTTTAAACAAATTCGTAACACGTTAAAATTCTTAGTATGACGTTCAAAGAACATTTAGTTCGCAACTTTGGGGTGGTCTGAGATATTTGTAACATCTCTTGTTAGAACGTATAACCATTCTATTCTTTAAAAGCATGACATTGACCCATTGGGGGGAGGGGATCCAGGAAAAAACTGTTTTGCGACTGATCGACTATGTGACTTTTATAAATTGAATTTTAAAAACCTTGCAATTTTATACCCACAAAATATAATAATGTTTTAATTGTATCAATTATGCAATAAAATAAAGACAAATAAAATCATCGAATCGATAAGTAAAGTGTGCAATTAATTCTTCTCATTATTTAATTGCAATTAAACCATTTACATAGATTTAGAGACCACACAATTTTCTTCAGAATTGTTTTTCATGCAGCTTAGCTATTGTTGCGGTTGCTGGTCTCAGTTCACCCTCACATATGTATCGCATGACCCATACAATAAGCCTGAAGTATGCAAGCAGATAGTGCCATTGAATAGTCTCAGTGTAGAAGCAAGAGGAAACCATGGCAGGAGAAAAGTCCGGGATGTTGGGAAGGAATTTGGTTTGAAAGACATCAACAAAGTGTATGCATTTTCCTCTTCTTCTGCTCAGATTATTCTGATCGTCCAAAAGGCTCTTTCAAAAATTGCGATAAAGTTGACAGTCGCGTGCGACAGGATCAGTCTCGTCAGTTTTTCGTCTCTTCACCGATCTCATACGTTTTTTGTAGTTTCGCGTTTTGCGACAGCAAAATCAACTGACAACCACAACTAGCAGAAAATTGCAAATTATCAGTCGTCAGTTGTTCAATTACCTTCGTCATCAAACCAAGTGTCATCAAATCAGGAATTGAGGATTGTCAATTATTACATCCAGTCATCGTGAATACTGAATACCTAACCCAACTAAATTTATTGGTAAGTTAAAACTAATTGTTCGAATTTTTGGAAAGCCACAAATGTTTTCATTATAAATTGGTTTGTGCAGTTAACGAACAATATTCCACACCCGGTCACCTGTAGGCAAAAAGCTTGATAGTTGACGATAGCTTTAACTTCTTGGACTTTACTATTTTGTAACCGTCTTTGTCATTTGCAGTATTTGTAGTTGTAATTGTAATTAATTATATCCTTGGTTTGCTTTGTATGATTCAGGTGCAGTCAGGTGGAGGGTGCGGTCATCGGCTGAGAGTGACATTTGACAGTATACTTGAGCAAGCTGCGTTCACTGAAAATAAACAGGAAGTATTTTCTTATTTATTTTAGTAGGAAATAAAAGGTGCTGTCATGAAGTGCCTGATTAAAGGTCAAAGTCTTCCAGGTAAAATTTTCTATTTTAAGCAATTGTTTGGCCTTTGCAAATTATCATATTTCTACAAACATTCATAACTATTGATCTAAAACACTGTTTAAAAAATGTTTTGCAGCATGGTACCGAATCATACACAGGCTTGTGGAGATCAGCGATAGTGAAATATTTTTTGACTTTGCGGATAGAATTATGACTATCTCAACAACTAATTCGGCGCTTACAACCTATTCCACGTTCCTTCTATTCAGGAAGTTTTTTGAAGAGTAAGTTTTAAAATTCTCATTGTTGAAGTCTATGTAACCACGATTTTGCAATTATTTCTATCGTTCCGTGATTTTTATTTGTGTGATTTCTAGGTATGAGATGACAAGCGAAGAGCCTGAGAAAATATCAATTCCAGCAAAGGTTGTTTTGAAACCGTTTCGTAACCAACGTATGGCTAAAAACCATGTCTCGTCGGAGATTCAGTTTGATCCAAAAGACGACTTTATCACCATTACTTCAGAAATGAAGTCACATGCCTGTAGCAGCTACCGACTTGGTGCTTCGACCATGAATGACGATATTGAATTTGACTGCGACCCGTATGTCTACCGGAATTGCTTGAAAATGGATGTGAAGGTACTGGTCGGTTGCCTTTCAAACTTCAGTCACATGAAAGGCCTTTCAGATCTAACCTTAAAAATTACCGGTCAGCGAGTCTCCTTCACAAATACAATAACTGATGCCACCAGAAAGGGTACCAACTTCAAATAACTCGCATTCATTAGACGTCTCAAAAGTGTCGTTAAAAACATTGCAGCATTATTAATTCTTAAATGATTTCATTTTACAGATGGAACCGTCGTGACTGAATTTAATCTCTCATCTCAAGATTTCATGAACTTTGACATACACGACAAGGATATCGAATTTACGTTTTCCTTTAGAGAGTTTAAATTGTTTGCATCGTTTGCTGAGCAACTCAAGCTACCTGTCAACATTCATTTCAAAGGACCAGACGAGTAAGTCAAAAAATAAAGTAAATGGTCATAATGAAATATATTATTGACTCTGTCTATATCACTAACATTTAAAAACTTGTGTGATTTTAGTCCTGTCATCATTGTTGTGAAAATGGAAACTTTTGAGGCCAGACTGTGCTTGTCAACCCGGCAAATGGATCCCTTTACTAATCTAGGTCCCACGCCCAGCAGCGCTGTAAGTTCCGCCGGTCGTATCAGCAGTGTTTCCACCCAGAATTCCAATGCATCTAGCCGAAATGGAAATGTGCCACAGCAAGAAGTGAATCGTCGTCGGGACAACACCGGCACAGCCAGCGGATCTGCAACAACTTCCGAAACGCAGAGCAATGCTGAACCTCCTGCATCAAAGCGGATAAGGAGAACCGAAGCTGCACCGCCACGTGCCGAACTCACACAGTCCACAATTCCTTTCCAAAATGAGAATGGCAACGACGACGTTGCAGATCTGTGTCCAAATGCTGAGGAACCCGAAGAGCAGGATCCTATCCCCTTGGAAACCATTGGGGGCCTTGTTGAGAGACTTGACAAACGGAACAATTCACCAGCATATAAAGCCATTCAGAGAATTATTGGTCGTCCTCGAATGACAGAAGCGGACTATTTAAAAACTCTTCCGGGTCATGACATTGTTCTATGTCCAGTTAGTGATGAAGAATTAGAGGATGATTAGACTTCCGTGGCCAGTTTGGTGAGCGTAACTTCATTACCTCATGAACACTGATCTCATGCTTCATTTTTGCCGTACTTAATGTCATTATTTAACACATTCTTGTTACTAGTGAGCCCCGGTCATCCAATGTAATTTTGTCACTTGTATCGATAACATTGTACTTTATTTTTGTTTTAAGTGTTGTACATGATCATTGTAAATTTGAAACTGTAAAGAATCTTCATTAACTACAAAATTTCCTGGTGCTATCGCCGCCGTGACTATGAATTAGGTTAATGACACTGTATCCATGCATTGATTTGAGAGTATTTTCGATTCATGTTTCATGTATTACGTTGTCTTTGTTCATTTTATGATAAATAAATACACACGAAAACCACAACCTGTAGTTTCATCATTAATATTTTCAGTTCACTGACAGTACTTTTTTTATCATATCAAATCCAGCATTCAAAATCATAAAGGAGAATTACTTACAGTTATTTAATGTACCTAAGTAGTAACAGAAATAATAATAATAATAAAACTAACATCATCCCAGCTAGCAACATAAACCTGTTATTACTATTTTCTCTTTGAAATAATCGCGACATCTAGTTTCTTAAAAGTTTATGTTGCGACCTGGTAGCTTACACAATCTATTTTCTCACATTTTTACCTGTATAATTAATAGTAATAGCAGTTATCCGGAAAAAACTTATTTTAAATTTATTATTATCATCATTCTCAACATTACCATTATTTTAAAAGTGAAGTTTAGCCGAATTCTGGAGGAAATTTGATTTATTGAAATGTCAAGCTTTCGACTACTACACTGCAGTCTTCTTCAGGACAACTAATGTTTAACAACAAATTAATAGAACCTGTATAATTTTACAATTATGAGAATCAAGTAAGTTTTTAATTTAGTAGTAATAATTACATTATCAAGTTTATTTCTGTATTTTTATTTACTCTTTTTCTCTTGACACCTCACGATACATGTAGCTTCTTAGTTCTCACTTATTTCTTCTTATTCTTCGTATTGGCTCCACGTGGGGGTGTTACAGGCCGACTCGAGTTTAGACTTCCATATGCAAAATTCTTCTTCTTGTCTGCCGGCTACAGAGAGAAAAACAAAGGACAAAATAATGTTATTGTGTTATCGAGTGATTATGAACAACATGAGACTCATTAGTTGGCGGTTGCAGCTTTCGGTCAATTTGCATTTTGAGAGTTGTTCCCATTTCTACATGTTGTTACATGATTAAGATTAAGAAGAGATGTTATGATGTTAAGTGCCTACCTTAAGGATTTGGAACGAGCACATTAACGTTTCATCAACACTCATCATCGCCCCGGCGTTGTCGAATTCACCACAATAGTTGGGAGCCGAGAACAGGGTGACGAGTTGCCTCTTGGCAAAAAATTCGTAACCATCCTCTACCACCTGATGAGAAAACAATATAATTTTGTTAGACAAGTTCAACTCAAGTTAACTATGTCGCATGGTATTCTTTCCTGAGAAACGATGGAATATCGGAAATTATAAATGGGAGGACTCATTGCTAGAGAGATGAATAGCATTCGTTAACTTACTTGATGAGCGCGACATATCAAGTCAAAGTCGTGCTTGTGAAGAAATTTGGCGACGACTTCAGCTCCGAACGTGAAACTTACACCTCGGTCATTCTCACCCCATCCCATGGTGTCCTTGTCTGGGTCAGACCTATCAAAGCAAATAGATAACAAAATGAATGAAGTAAGTGGTATTGGAGGCAACTACAAAGTATATATAGGCGACAAGCTCTACAGAACACTTACCACAGCAAATCGCAGAGGAGTCCCTGATCGGGAACATCTGTTGGACGCATGATTCTTCTGATTTGTTCCATCGATTGTAGGTCCGGACTAAGACCCCCGTGACAGCAAAAGATTTTCTCGT
>JAQIXX010002919.1:0-21957 GCA_034700605.1 Willowsia nigromaculata
TTTTGTAGAAATAAAAAATCATGTTGGATTTGTAATCCGGGATTTTGGATTAATTAATCCGTAATCCAAAATCCCACGCATATTCTGAATTAATCCCAATCCGTAATCCTTAATCCAACTTTTGATGCGACAAATCCGCAATCCGTAATCCAAAAGAAAAATTTCTGGGATTTCCTACCTCTGTGCGTTATGCATACAAAGGCTATTCGTGCATAAAAGAACTTTCCTGAATGAAGAATGTTCCTTTCCACACACAAGCTTGTTGAGAAAAAAAGGCAAAGTTTTTTCATATTTTCGGCTACTAAAAACCGCTTCTTTGAAATGCTTTATACCAAACTGTTATAGTGTGCAAATAATGTGAAAGTAAAAATAATTCATGAAAAAATTGATAGATAGAACTGACTGGCCTTGGAGTTCTGTCTTATATTGAGCACCTTCAAACACCATGTAGGTACATATCTTTCTCAGATACGCATGATAGCTAGCGGAAGTTTATAAAATAGATAATGGAATGGAAACGAGAAAGAGGCTTTTGCTGGAAATGTGGTATGCGCGGAGAGTTTATTATTTATTTTATTTCTACGAAATAATATAAAATTGAAATTCATCTGCGAGTTGGAAATCGGGAAATTTTAAAATATGCTATTAACCATGTGCTCACATTAAGGATTAGTAGTTGATGAGATATTTCGAAAGAACAAAAAAAATCATATAGTTATGTTTAGTGGTCAGATTATCTTGTGAATCTTTTCTGAAAATGCTACTACAGTCTAAATTCCTACAGCTGTAATTTATAAGCACTAATTTCACTGGTTGCATGCTCGACTGTAAAAGCGAACTTTTTTATCCAGTCCAGTTCATGTATAATATCCAGAAACGCGGAAAGCATTAATTAGACGTAATGGTTTGTATTTAATTAATATTTAAAGGTACCTTCCTCTACTATTTCATCAAGATAGAAGCCAATGTGTGTTCAGATTCGTACAAATTCTAATAATAAATTAGGAAACTTTATGAAACGATATTATTGATTTCCAAAACTATTTTCTGAAGGGTTCGAAAAGCACGTACACGTACCATGTTTAAATACTAAGAATCAGCATGTATCATTATGTGCATAATGACAAACAAGTTAACAAATACTATTTCAACTACTATGCACTGATTACCAATTGTATGAATTAGACTTTTAAAAATGCTTTACTTTCATTTGTTTGATTTACAGGATTTTACAGAAAAATCCCTTCCGGGAACTAACTGATGATGACAGAGATATTCGCAGTCCGCGAGAACCTTTTGCAAATCTCATCAATCTGCAGCATATGTAAGAAACTGCTACACATTCGAATGCATGACGAGGGAATTATTTTTGAGTGTAGTTATGCAAATACATATTTAATATGTTTTGATAGTTGAATTACACGATTTGTCTAAAAACACACACAAACTAGTCTTGAATCCTTTCCCTCCAGTTGCAGCTGAACAACAAGTATCTCTGTAACGTTTTTTATGCAGAAGTCTTGAAATTTTCCATTATCCTACAGGCTCAGAGCTCATCAAAATAACAAATATTCAAAACAAGTAAACAAATTATGCAGTAAATATTTATCCGCACCTCATGGGATAAAACTGGTTTGGCTTACAGTTTCTAAGAACTGACATTGACATTTACATTGACTCTAAACCTTCATAAGCAAAATATTAAAACAACAATGCGCTCAGAGAATTATAAAAATTTGTATATTGCAAGGAGAGGAGTGCTCATTACGAAACTACTTATTACATACATAGAGAATGCTATGCTTTAAGCCAAAATAAGTATTGATTAATAAAAATAATGGACCTTGAGATACTTTTAATGCCAAAACCATGGATTGGGGCATTTTGAGAAATAGTTTTCTCTTGTTCCTTTTTATTGCAAGAAGTTTTAGTAGAAATGAAAAATTCTCTCTTGCACTTTCCCTCGCTTTATCATTTCCATATTTTTTGTATGTATTTTTCTACCATACAATTCATCAACATTAAAAACTTTTTTCCGAAACAAAATAAAATAGCAGCTAGCTACCAGCGGATGAAAGCGTAGAGTGTTTTCTTATTGTTCCGCGAATCCCTGGGAAAAGTTGTGTACAAATGTCTGACTAAGCAAGTACATTGTGTACTTCTTTTCCCCTGATGACAATGACAATTCTCCATATATTTTATTTTCTCCTCGTAAATTCATTCTGTTAATGACCAGGAAGTTATCACTTACACTGTACAATAGCATGCATTAAACTGTATACAGAATAGTAGGCGAAAAAAGTACAACAGGGAATTATATACCATTAGCTGTTTACGTTCTACAGATTTGCAGAAAAAACTTTTCTCCCTTTTACAAGAACGAAAAAACTCGCAATTCAGCAAATTAATGCTATGCCTATTGCATCACTACACTACATTTATCCGACCAAGTTCAAAAGCATTTTCACTTTATTGTCTTGATTATGGGATACATTGTATAAGGAAAAGTAGAATCCTAGAATGCATATTATTTTTGTGATATTAATATTTTATGTTATGTACTTTGTTGTACATTTTGTTATTATTGCAATATTTGCAGCTACTTCGACGAATGGTGGATGTGCTGGTGGGCGCCTCATGTGAGATCGTGTGAGCCCAAAGGAGATGGAATTTCCTCCGTCGACAATCTTCTGGACAATGTCATTCTTCGAGTTTGGTAACATGTCTCATAGACCTTGCTAATTTATATTTATTGGTAGACTCGCAGCAGTGGGTACTGAAATATCAAAGAGCGTATTCGTGTCAAGAGTTTTTTTTTTGCGTCTTGGACTCAGAAACTCACAATTCGAACTAGTAAACTATATTTCTTCCTAGAAAAAAGCTCCCATCTGTGTGCTTTGTACTCTTTTTGATTTTCCTATTTTTTTCTAAACTACAAACGGGAAAATTCATGTAATAATCAAAAAGGAACTCGTTCTTTTGGAAAGCCTTTTTTGCATGCTGGCTTTCGGTTGATCAGTAAAAATCGTTGTAAAAATGTTTTTTTTTTCTTTGATTTTTTTCTTTTGACTCGTCAAGATTATAGTGCGTCTATTGTTGCCCGACTCGTTTGTTCAGTCAACACAGTGGAGGCAGTCATCGTGAACATGATCATAATAAACATCAAGCTGTATGTTCTGAATAATGGAAGATATAGCGATTGAGTACATCGTATAAAGCAAAAGTCTTTGGAATAGGGAGGAAGACTTGAAAGCAAGAAAAGAGCCATTATTTTCTACGGTTATGTTATTTGATTATGGTCCGTTAATGATAATGATGAGAAGTCTGGGAGTGTTCTTGTTGGCACTTTCCCCTCTTTGGAGAAAGTATGCACACACGACATATTGGGCTTCTTTTGGCAGAGGATTTTGATATGATATAGGAAACCACTTTACAACACACTTTATAATAATAAATATGATAATGGTTTCATGTTGTGTGGTAGATGTGATGTGCTAATGGCTTGAGGATATAGCATTACGATAATCTCCATCATTTTATGGGAACTTGTTGTTCAACAAACGTGTTCTCTCTTTAACAGTGTATGGATAATGGGACTGGTCGGTGTCGGCGGCAATGTCTTTGTAATAATCAGCCGTATCATGATCCGCGAGAAGAACCGAGCCCACTCGTTCTACATTAAAAACTTGGCCGTGGCTGACCTTCTGATGGGTCTGTTCCTCATTTCGATTGCATTTCACGATTTAGCGTTTCGTGGACACTTTCTCGCCCATCAACATGCCTGGCGTCACTCAATCACATGCCAACTTTCTGGTAAGTGAAAATTGTTGTGCCTGTAGAACCTTGGAAGGAAATAATGATAATAATAAATGGTAGTAATCGGTAATATAATCCTCCTGACGTTAGAAACAAATGGCTCGTAGAATTGAAATTCTTTGCTTCAAATCCATTATCGACAGGAAAACATTCTGGTAATTATATTTTATGAGCAAGCTGTAATGCTCCGCTGTGTATTTTGCTGTCTTTGACAATCATATAGGTATGCTGAGCACATTAAGTTCAGAAGCGTCAGTTTTCATCTTATTCCTGATAACACTGGATCGCTATTTATCCATTGTGCGTCCCTTTGCGGAGCGAACAAACGCCCTAATTCCTGCCGTATTGATTTGCACACTCCTCTGGGCAATTTCCATATTTCTCAGTTATGCTCCATTGTGCCCTTTGTTTCGTGGATACTTTGGGAGAACTTTCTACACGAGTAATGGGCTCTGTCTCCCGCTTCACATTCACAATCCCTTCGAGACCGGTTGGGAATACTCTCTCTTCCTCTTTATTGCCGTCAACTCTGTCGCTTTCATCTTCATCTGCTATGCGTACTGGAAAATGCTGAGGATTATTCAAATGTCGACAACGAGCATTAGGAGCACTCAGCAAAAGCAGGACGGAATGCTGGTCAAGAGATTTGGACTTGTGGTGGTTACCGACTTTCTTTGCTGGGCTCCCATTATCGTGATCAAATGTATCGCAATGGCTGGTGAGTTATGACTTGTAGAAATATTCTAAAACTTGTACTATCCGATTTTCCCAATTATGGTGAAAGCAATAAAAATTGAAACGTAATAAAAATGGAAGCATGGCATGGACATCACGTTGAAAACCCTGTCGTTTCGTTCATATAATCGTGCAAAGTATTTACTCATTATGATTTTTTGACCTTTTAATTTGATTTATGAATGCCAGGTGTTGAGATACAGTCCAATTTGTACGCTTGGTTGGCAGTTTTTGTGCTTCCGGTGAACTCTGCATTGAATCCTGTAATATACACGCTGTCAACAAAGCTCTTCAAACAACAGGTGAACCCACCAGGAATCAATAGGAAGCTTATTGTTAATAATGTAATGCTTACGCATAACTTGATAACTGACGCTAGAAATGAATTGTTGTGTAAATTTGCGTCACTCTTTTGTGTAGGTATCGCATTTCACCATTGGATTTCGAAAGAGATTAGGGCTGGCCACAGACGATTCAACAACATCCTCTTTACTTTACAGAAACCGAATTTCACGGGTAAATATGGGATAAATTTTTTTGAAGATGAATTATCGCTAGCTTTTAAAATGCTTCATGAGAACAATGTTTTGTTCCTGTTTTCTGTGTAGACTCTACAAACATCACTGAATAGTTCCATGATGTTGAGCACACGAAGACATGCTGGCGGTGGAGGATCTGGAGCTGATCCGAATAACTCAACTCGTGTGACAGTTCTCCGAGATAGGATGGGCATGGCTAATCGAATGTCATCAAAGGTAGGGAGCTACTCGCCTCCATCGACTGCATCAGTAGGAAATGTAGCTCCAGTTGTGGTCACTGGACCTCTGTCTACATCTCCATCATCCTTATTGGGGAGAGAACACATTCTTTCTATTGGAAATGGCGGTGGTAGTGCTGGTCGGAATGGGAATTATAAGGATGACGGGACAAGTAGTAAAACTTCTCCGACAAAAGCTGCTGGGACAGCGGTCGTGGCAGCAACCGCTGTTGTAGCAGAGATCAATGGTCAGATTATACAACAACACCAACCACAACAATATCAACAGAAAGTTGACGGAAACGATAAAAAAGAAGTGGTGGTGGAGTCACAGTTGTAAAACAGAACTTGGTGGGAAAATGTGGGGGATTCTCTCAGCATGAATCCGATCACTCAGAGATACGAGTGTTTCTGACTCTTGCTATCTATATGCGTGTACATATGAATGTGAAATGAGAATATAACGAGCTTGGTCTTGCTAGTAGAGTGACAAAAAAGTACAGATTTGTTTTGTGATACCGTATGTCCCTTGACGGGTTGATATCTTTGCTTGTGATGTGATGTTTTACGTTTATACGAGCAATTGATGGGAGGGAAAAGGTGCTAGAGATTTACAAATGGGGACATGATACTGCTGAAAGTTGGATGTCCCTTCCCTAATGTCATGCATACAAAGTTACTTCCTGGAAGTATCAACTAAAACTTTTGTTCTATTTATGTGGAATAGCAAACACAGCTAAATCGTGGGAGAGATTACCAATAGCTTATGGGAACTTTATAAGCAAAATATACATAAGTACCTATTCGTAAGTTCATAAATGACAGAAAATACATTAATCTTCATATGTTTATTCTGTATTCACTGCAAAAAATCTACAGATTAAATTCAAATATATAAATGCTGTAAGTTTATCATTAGAATGAAGAACGTGTTTCTGACTGATAAAAATATACATTTATCTTTCACCTGCAAAATCTATCGTAACATTGATTTTTTAAAGTCATAGCTCTTTTCGGCGTTTGCGTTTTTTGTATGCACTATAGAAGTTCAATACTTTGGACTATGAAACATTAGATATTAAATGTATTTTAATAACGTTTACAACCTCCGCTAGTGTTGTAATCGAAGCCTCCAAGTTTAAACTTGTAAGCATCAGCAAATTTGCAAAAGTTTATAAGAATTACAAGGACTTTCATGCAGTGCAAATATTTATCTTTGTGGGAGAAAGTTGAAACTCTTGTGAAAGTACAGACACCTATCTACATACCTTTACCAATTTATACGTGAAATACACACTCGACAGCAATATAATATGTTATACGTACTGTTATAAATTTCGCGTGGTAAAATGAAAATGTATGTTCACCTTGCCCCATTTCAGTGCAAATAGCCAGTAGCTTGTTGTAGTAAGTACACTTGAAGGGATTTTTTACAAGACGAGAAAATTGCGTGGATTTACTCTAGAAAATAATGGTATATTATGTACCTAATGTATTTTTTGCAGTTTCCACCGGTTCAAAAATTCACATTCCTTATTATGTATAAGTAGTAATACGGTAATTTAAAAGAGCGACAGTCTAATGAAAATCAGTTTTATTGTTGGACAAGGATAAAATTGCAATAAAGTACGTCTAATGAAATTAGTAAAGACTTGCTGGTGCACAAAGGTAAATTAGATCTGCTCCTGATTCACCTTTGTGCACGGGAAATTCTACAGATTTCTATTCATGATTGCACTACAGTCACAACTGTAAAGTAAACTACATCAAATCACATATTTCACAAGTTAGGTTGCGTGATATTTAGTAGTATTTGATGAATTACACACAACATTTTACAAAATACAGCTGGAAGCCTATTATTGTCGTCACAATCTTTGCATCAATTGACAACTGACGTATTTGATCTGCCCAGTGATCTCTACATCTCTATTCATTACGAATTACAACTTTCATTTTATTAATTAAACTTGTGCCCTTTCCATTCAACATAGAAAAAACCCTCTTGTGTAAACTCATCAACCAGGCTATGTCACACACGACAGGCACTATTTATTTAGCTCTCTTGTCCTCTAAATACGTATTCATGCGTTCTACTTTACTACTGCTCATTAATTAAGCTACTTTCTCCAGTAAAGTACATAAAATTTTCTCGCTTCACCGGTTCTTATATCCGCCTCCCTCGCGTCATCATTCCTGCCAAGTGTCTAAATCACAGAATCTTGATACGATAAGCTAACAGATTTTTTTTACGTAAACTGTATCCGTTTATGGCAAGCAGGAAGTATTTGCGTTTGTTTGGGTGAAACTATCGCATCCAACGGCTAGTACACTATCAGTTTTTACGCAGGAAAGGAATAACATTATGATGTATGCCTTCCTTTCCCCAACTTTCCTCTTCATTAAGAAAATGCCATCTTCATTTGTCATGAGTGAGCACTACCTATTTATTTTCTTTGCGTAGTTTCACTTTCCACTTCCTTCCCTTTCCTCTCAATTTTTTCTTCGCACAGTGTTTCGGTTAATAATCACCAAAACCGCTAGGGCTTAAGCTATTATCTCATATTCTTCAGTCTACTTTTTCATGAGATTTTTTGTTAAGTTGTTGGTGCCACTACCATGAAAAATGTAGTAGTATCCTCCTGGCTTGGCCAGGGGTCTTGCACATTACTAGACACAACCATAAGAGATGAGGAGTGAGATGACGATGTTGAGGGAAGTTGCCAGATTCCATCACCATAAATAACGATGCTACTCTTCTGATGCTGGGCCAACAGTAATCGTACCACACCACCGTAGCTTAGTAAAACCGTCAACTCTACTAACATACTCTGTCTTTTAGCATTAACGCAAGAGGATGAGGAGAAAAATTGAAAGAAAGTTGGGTGAAGTGAGTCGTTCTCCTGGGGATCCATCCAAGAAAAAAGTAAGGAAAAAATTATATTTTTTCACTTTCTCTCTTCTTTTCCTCTCTCTCAAAAACTTTTGGGTCATCATAATGATCATGTCATCATCATATCTGCCGTTACCAGACCAAGTTACCCCGTACACACGCAAACACAAAGTTCTAGCAGCGACAACGACACGAAAATTCGTCCCATATTTCTCTTTTCCTTTCTATGAACCCCGAAAAAAGTCTGGTACTCACTCCACTACACACAAATAACGTCACAATATTTTCAGGGAAACATACAACATATGTTTTCAGATAAAAAATAACTGGTTTACTAGGTATAGATTCCCCCTCACAAGCTGACATGTCATATAACCATCATTGTACGCATGTAACGGGATTTCCCCTGAAGGCAAGAAAAGGAAACATAAAAAGGGAGGCATAAGTAAAAAAATAAGAAAGTACTCCGATGGGACGCTGCAAACAAGTTTAGAACAAAGAGGCACTTGTTCAAAAGAATGGTATAGTGAAGTGTAGTTTTATTTTGGAAGATGATGCACTGTCAGTAATATAAAGAACGAAAAGGAAGAAGAAAGAAACAACTCAAATGTCGGACCGACAAGAACGTGGGAGATCAAATATATTGTGGAAAACAGAGATATGATATGCCAAAAATGATGTTTTGAAGTTGATACATTTTACTACACAACAAAACAGAGTTTTTCAGTATGATCGTGGTTACGAATTTTTGCATTGTGATTCTTTTGTATTCTACATTTTGACTTTCTACCCGAGCCAAGTGTTCTGTTGCTGTATATTTTATTTCTTGGTAATGTCATTTCCATTCTGTAATATCCTGTTTTTCTGTTCCTGGAAAGTATGATCGAAACTTTCTTTTGTCTCATATTTCCTCGTTCTTATTTAAAGTAGATAGAGGGTAGAGTTCGGATGTTCGTGTTATGAACACAAAAAAATGTGTTTAAAATGAGGAAAATTGTTTTCCAGTAGTATCGACAAGTTTACAAAGATGCGTAACCTTCTGAACTTTAAATGTTTCCTGAAAGAGGTTAGTAAATTAAACGAAAGCATGCTTTACTTAGCAGAACGACGCAGTGATTTCAAGCTGAAAATTGGCTCACAACTACAATGAGTAGGCATGAATTTCTCCTAGAGTAAATAAAATACTATTGAATATTTATGTGTCGTTACTGGCTATGGGTTTACTACATATTTCCAACTTTACTTATTTACTCATTTAATTTCTATATTTGCCATAAAGTATATTTTGTGATCAGTATATATATTTGGTATTCTGAGGGTTTTATTTTGCTGATATAAACTATTTATTATCGCTTCTGGGCAAACTCTTAAACTTTTTGGCTTTCTCTTCTTTTTGCGTGAAAGTGAAATATGGCGGAAGTTGGGAGAATATAGGTGACAACAAAAAAAGATACAAGAAGAGTGACGGCAAGGGAAAAAGAAAGGATATTTATGGGTAAAGTTGGGTTTACGTGGTTGGCAGTGGTTAACTGGTTTTAATTTTAACTTTAACTGTGAACAGTAACAAAAAAAGGATTGATGGGACAGGATTTTGCATCTCATGCAAATCTTCTATAAAGCCAAAAGGCATGATAACGTCATTGTTGAAGGAATAGTGATAAAAAGTCTTTTGTGATAAGCATTTTTACTATCCTTTCACAGATCGATTACATTGTCACCAATTATATATAAAAACTTAAAGTTGATATAATTTCAAGAATGAATGTGCTATACGAAAGAAGGAGGCCTCTTTAGTTTCATTTTGCAACCTTGAGATCGACAATGCAGATAAACGAAGCTTTGCAACGATAAGGGTAACAAACAGGGATGATAACCGTTACATAAAACCTTTTTTTGTAACACAATACAAGAAGTGTCAACAGGAAGAAAGATGGGTAATTTCATTTTCTGTCAAACGAACAAGGGTTCTTAGCACAATTGTTTGTCGACAGAAAGACCTGTCAGCCGTCATGTTGAGCATACTACATCATCAAAACAGTAAAAGCGGCAGCAGCTTTCTCTCTCCGTTTCATTTTTTTCCTTTCAAGAACTTAACAGTAATATCCACTTTGTACCTACTTACGTCACTAGGCGTATGTCATGTAGTACCCAGGCATCGTAAAATGAAGTTAAGAGGAAAAATAAATCCAAATGGAACGACACAAAAATAAAAGGCCTGAGAAAAAAAGAACTGAAGAAGATGGAAAGCAGGAAGGAGAGTAGCGGATGATAAGCTGTTCACTGGCAGTTGTAAATCCTATCATTTTAGAAGGCAATCCGCTCAAAGTCCGACGATGATGATAGTATCATCATTATGGTCATCACAAAAGATTATTTATCTTATTTCTTTTTACTGTTACTCTGTCGCTTTCCCTATTGTATAAGCCATTACACAATGTACACATGTACATTCATATACAAACAACGGATTGTGAAGATGGGATATTAATATGGGAAAAAACCAAGTGAAAGAAAAATGTTATGTTGTTGTGTACTTGTGCATCTCTACGGAACTGACCAGCCAGAATGTGAAAAGTGCGACCATTGTAACAACAAGACATTTAATAAATCACTTTCCTTCATCCGAGCAAGAAAAAAATGCATTGTGATGATTGCATTTTTTCAGTTTCTTACAGATACGTCATAGTCATATAACACTTTTTTATATGTTCAACAGGCCAAAGGAATCAACATTTTCGAACGGGAAAATCTGTAGTGACGGCTTTGTTTTGTGCTGAGATGAAATTAGCAATTATTGGACCGTGCAAAATGAAAGTTGCAACTTTGCTAACTTGCAGTAGCAGTAACAAATTAAATTGAATGAGCAATTTTGGTTTACGGGTAGATAGATTGCTACAAACGAAGAAGGGATAGGCATCGAGATAATGCCAGGTCAGAGCAACGAAATGAATGGTAACCTGCGGCTAGTAATAAAATAAAGCAATAAGTTTTTCGGTGCATCCGGTGGATCAAAACAATAATTTTTTGGCTGGTGATCAGAAAACAATATCTCGTTAATGGATGAGAAAATGCACTTTGCAAAGGAGCGGTAGACAATAGTCACTCTTTTTCGCTACGTTTAGCGAACCATACGAAGTGGCTAATGCATTGTTTTATCAAAGAGAAACATTATGGGAGAAATAAAAACAGTGCATCATCTCATTCGATCAGATCAAGATGTCAGATTTATGTTCCTTGTCGATGTCAATGGAACCGAAAAATGCTGTGGCTCCTTCCTGCCTCCATCTCCGTCTGCGTTTCATATAACGTAACGTTTTGTTCATTTTCCTAAAAAAGTTTTTAACCTGCAAAGTATTATGGCTTGTATACTCATAATAACGCACTATTGTGTAAGGCACATACGCGCATTCAACATTTCTGATCAGCACCAGATTCTACTTTATTTTCAAAATAAACATTGATTTCAAATTACAAGAAATGGCTGCAAGTGACAGATACAAGTATTCGATAGAATAGTGAGCGCCAAGCGCTATGTGTTCTTTTTCTTAGTACTATTCACTATTCCAAAATTGAATGTTTCATGGAAATTCCATTAGCATTAGCATCCAAGGTTGCAATATATGATAAAAGTAGAAACTTTAACATGTGTAAATACTTTCACACGCTTTCAACTTTTAAAAATATAAGGTACCTATTTTCTAATTTGATCGATGTTTATTGTTATTTGTGCGTGGTCATTAAAACTAAAAGTATGGAGGATAATCTATTTGTTTCACTTGATGACTTTTCAAAACTCCAAAAAGAATTCCACGGAGGGGCATAGGCATAGCTCATTTCGTATCATGTCAATTATATCCTTTTATTCAAAATGTATTAGTTAAAACCAGTTATTTCTAGCATATTTCATGATTAACGAAGTTTTACACGTGGATTTGAGCTTAGGATGTTATTATTGACACAAATACACAATAGCAGATACTTTTTTATTGTCAACATTTTATATTTCATGCATGAATGACATCTAGACACAATCAATTCACGCATATTGCATTATAATAGTGCCTTTCTGGCAGTAATATTAATGATGGAATAAGTTTTGGCATAATCTGTGTCTGTGACGCAGGCAACCAAACTTGTAATAGGAGAAAGATTGCAGAGAAGTAAGCTGGTTATGATTATGAAACACATAACAACTTTGGAACTCAGAAACAATAGGGCAACAGGGTATATGCACTTTGTCGTTCTGGTCTGAAGGTGAAGACGACAAATTGAAAAGGCTAGTTTAAAAATGCTGTATCAATTATGTAGGTCCACTTAGTATCTTTTCTCGAAATAAAAAAATCCAAAAACTTTCCTCTTAGGTCTGATGAAATTACTGTGTATAATATGTAAGTTTAGTTCTTCTAAAGTGATAAGGCTCTCTACTTTTTATTACAATTTCCAACTTTTTCAAAGTTTCACTAGATCATATCGCAAATCGCACGATACAAGATAATGGCAAGTCAAAAGCATTACACCCGTTTCTGTACCACTCATCATACTTTCATTTTTCTCAAGTTTTGACCATTCTAGTTTTCAGCGAGAAGTTTTCGGAGATATGCAAGAATGTGCAGCTTGCGCTTCCAAAGTTTTCCTTCTTACGAGACGACAATGGGAAATAAAATATTGTAGAATCTCCGAACGAGATGAACTTTTTGTGAAGTATTTTTATCCATAAACATATTTATTAGCGTGAGGCGTGATCTGTCTGAGGAGGATTATAACAAGTTTGTTGGCTTCTAGGAATTACTTTAGGACACGTGCGCAATTTTCAATGTCATTCTGAGGATCTGGAAAACCGAAAGAGGATAAAGAAATGCGTTTATAAATCAGAGTAGTTGGCCATTTTAGTTTGTCTGACTGCATACACATAACGATAACGTAATGCTACAATAAGTTATTTTTTGTCATTTCACAATAGTAAGTCATATCTGTATTATTCAGCAGAAAGACATTTTTACCACTAATTCCTTTTTGCAAAAATTCATACAATACGATACAATTTTACTTTTGAATTGAATATCTTGATTTGAATTCTGTATATTACCACATTGCAGCCAAAATATAATAATTAAAGAGATCAAATATTACTGCTGCGGCAGTTTCTTTACGTATAGGACTTGGTCCTAAGTACACGCAGATTTCCCTGAAGGTCTTGCACATTTTTAGATGGAGTTTTCGCTTCTTATATTCCAGCCGAAAATATGATATCAAAGCATAGCGAAAATCATTCATGGCTTCATCTAGTCTTCCCATCGAATACAGACTATAAAACCAATAGGTCATCCCTGCAGTACAGTCTGCAGCATAGAATGCAACAGACAGTGTATCTCCAATTCTCATTAGCTGAATACCTACAAACACGTCTGACGTGATTTGTGCAAAATATATTATTTGAGTGATTAATAGGAGGAAGCTTGATACGTCTTCCAAGCGATCTGCAACAATTTCAAGATGTTGGTATTCCATAAGAATCAAATCGATGTTGTATGGACCATCCTCATTGTGTTCATCGTCCTTCCTGATTTTTTCATACGTTAAGGGACCTTTACCAGAGTCAACGTCAACCAATTGCTGAGAATCAGAAGTTTTTGAGTGGTTGATTACTGTGAAACTAGAGGTTCCATCATGGTCCAGTCGAATCAACTCTTTCTCAAGAAATCGTAGGGTAACCGTAAGCTCTCTGCTCACCAGTACTGGAATTAGAATGATTGAGACTGCCTGATACCAAACAGAAACAAGAAATACTTCCTCGTGAAGTAAGAATATAAATAAGACGAAATAAGAGTCGTTTTCCACTAAAGAACCAGTGAACGTGAAACCTTTGGGATCCATAATGTATTGCACCGCAAGACCTATCATTGCATTGGCAGAGGCACACCTGCAAAAATAGTATTGCTCATTTTTTAAACTGTTAAATTTTGGGGGATTTTATTGGAGTACTAATTTTTTATTCATTACGTATGAAACAAAGTCCGAACTTTGGCGGAGTGATTTAGTTCTCGTTGGAACTCATCTTTATTTTCTTCCGATAATCTTGCATAAATATCCGATTGCACATCCCAAAATGCACAAAACAGTTCAAAAGTTGGGAAAATCTGTGCAAAATAGTAATCCGAATAGACAGCGACACCTGCTAGCACGATCCATATTGCGATTCCAAGAACTGTGAGAAAATCTAAAGACTCGCCGTTGTCTTGTGGGGCAATCAAGAGATACACTAGAAATCCCGTTTTTGCTGCCAAGTTAAGCCTTAGTAAAATGAACAAGATAAGACGCCAACTGGAAACATGTTGCTTTCTCAGCTCACCCGTGGAGGTTCGAGAAATGTAGACCAGGCTGATACCAATGGATGCAAACCAATTGTAGAAGAACTCAATGTGGGAGCTTACATTAACTCGAGGTTTAAATGATCTCGGGGTGGAACGACGTGAGCTGATAACGTCCATTTTGGAGGATGGTGACAAACTAATTCGGTTTCACATCGTTTGTTGCTTAAATTCACTTTCCTGTGATTTGCCCTGCCTGCCCTTCACTTCAATTTTTCAGGAATTCCATTTTTTCCCCTGCAAACTAGCTATTTAAGTATACTGACAAATGAAATTTGAATTGCTTCATCATTCATATTTGCCGATCGATAATCAATGCTACTCCAAACCCTTGCCTTTAGTGATACATACTGCAATTACATTACAAAAGGTGTTAGGAAAAAACTTTCCTTCGCGAAACTAAGATTTCGGAGTTGTTTTATAGAACATTAATTTCAGCTTATTTGATTATTGCAGCTTTATTAAAGAAATATTTCAGCATATCGGTTAGGTGTTAAATAATAGGTAATGGTAATACATCATACTTATAAGTCAGGCAATCTTTGGTATGCAGTATATATTTTTTAAATTCATTTTCTAGTTCAAACTCGTAACTGAGCAAGAAGAAAATTGTAGGTTGCTCATTTAAATTCGGAATAGCACAGCAAAGCCACAAATGCACAAAACATGTTAATTCAGAGCTCTGTGTAAATTTTTAAACTACTTTTAGTAATAGCCTTCTGTGAAGGGAATATAATAAGAAAGTTGGAGAAAAATAAAATGCATTGAATTCGGCTGCTGCTGGTTGAAGAGACACCAACCAATAAGTAACGTTATTTGAAATTCATAAGCCCAGCGTAGTCCTTGATTTTCCAGAAGGATGATGGCACTAAATAATTATTAAGGCACTCATTATTGTGGGGAATAAAGCATAATTTATGTATGTTATTTAGACCATGTTAATGTCAAGGCACGTTTAAAAGCCAGAAAATATGAGAAAAACTAGTCATTCTAAAAACGAGGGTTGCAAGTAGATTATATAAAACCAATATAAAACCCAGCGCGATAATTATTTTATACCGGATTTTTAATGTAAATAGCATAGGATATTACATATCGTAAATTTTCATTTAATCGTCCTCTTCCAATTACTATCTCTCCAATCTCAAACTCATATTACTCAAGTTATAGTTATCATATATGGGTGATTACAAAGTATATTTGCAAAACTTCTCACATTGTGCTAAAACGCATATCTAGGTAAGTGGTTTTCTATAATAAAACGTTGTGTCATATTAGTAATTACTTCACAATCGGTATATTACTATACTAGGTTATTTCTGATAGACATGCCAAAATTGAAATTTCTTGCAATTATCAGACAAAACATTCTATCACCCACCAGGAAACAGGTATAATGTATAATCAATATTATTACCCGTACAAAGCCTAACCTACTCCCGCAGTGCATTATAAATTATAGTATTTGCGGTTTCCTTCATTTGTCAAAAGCAATATTTTAAAAACCATTGGCTTGCAAAAACAAACGGAATTTCTTGCTTGCGAGTGTCAGCCGTCAGACAATACGGCCATTTTCTAATGACGCACGATACATGAAATTGACAATCACCACATTTGACTGACTAAACCTAAACGTTATAGGAAAGCATGCGCATGTTAGTGCGTGTAATGATGAAAAAAATGGTTTATGATGACGATACTCACTCATCATCATATCAGGGAGTAACGATGCTTCAAAGTAATGTAATCATTATGTTTTCAGTTTTGTTTAAATTCAATCAAATCTTTTGAAATGACACGGAAGACTGCATTTCAGTTGATCACCACTACCTCTACATATACACACATACTAAACTTCTTCTACAAACATTAGTAAGTCGCGGCTACTAACCACAGTAGTTGCAACTTTTTGTTGTAAAACCCAAATTGTTTTGTAACTTTTAACCGACTGCAATAATAGCACACGTCAAATTCTTGTTCAATAGAATAAACAGCGAGAACCATCATAAACAACACAACATATTTAATGTAAAACATTTTGCACTAGAATCATCAACAAGATCATTGCTCTCAGATGTAAAAAAAATCTCTTCCCGTTTCTAGAAAAAAACTGATAAATTGAAAAAAGAAAAAAATAAAGATTTCTAAAATTTTCTCATATAAATACGTATTATATCTATTTAAAAATCTTAAATATGGGTGCTGAGATTATCAATTACATAATATATCATACTGATGAAACGCCCACTAGGAAACTTTTAAAATTATTAAAAGTTGTAAAGGTTCTTTTTCTCGCAGGCGCTTTGTTCAAATGAAATATATTTAAAATGTATTTTTTTGCCATTGAAATGAATACGAAATTTTTGTCAAGCTGGATAAACTGATTTTTACAACAAACTCCGGAGTTTTTAAGAAAGAAAATCGGCCAAAACGAATGGACTAGGATTAAAGCACGTAGCAAATTGTTTAAGTGTATTATTGAATGTGTCTGGTATGAACTACAAAAAGGGATTACAACGATTTCAGTTCGAGAATTAAAATGAAAGTGCAACTTTGTTTACTGCGTTACGCACAGCTTGATTGAATGTATCAGTAAAAAGTAAGTACGTATTAAATTTCAAACCGCTGTTATCTGAAACTGGTGCTTTAAAAAGAAAAGTACATAAATAATTGAATTAAAACAACTTAAGATTTTGAACGAATTCAAAAGATGAGTAATGCAGTAAAAATATGGTACACTTCTAATATGGTGCTGATATAATGATGAACGGCCATAGAACTGCCGGTAATGCATCATTTTCGTCTTATTAAATTTCGAAATAATTTTGCCAACAGACTCTTCTTGTGTGTACGCTTGATATGCTGATCATTGCCCATATCGTTTGAAATCGTATATTAATTTTTCAGCTACTTAGTTTGAAATAACAGCAAACCAACTGTAATTGTGGAATACGCACCTAGCATACCTATTAATAATTGGTAGCTAATTTGTTTGAACATTGAAGACGGTATTAAACGCACTTTATCAACTCATCAGCACCAGCCCATCAGTTAAGAAACACCAATCTATCTGTAATTATTTTGTACATATAAAATAAATACACCAATTTGCCACAAAAAATCATTTTTAAATGTTTACGCGTTAGTTAACACATTTATTTGCATATATTTGATGGTACGTGCTATGAGCAAACATAAAATCATACCCTCATAAATCATAATTCGTGTTTCTACCAAACACTGCCAAAGCATCAGTACTGGCCCAAACGTTTATTAGTTTCAAATTATTTTACATGCTACAAAACAACGCACATAGCTTCTGTTGTCTATTATGCTGTTCTGTTGCAATTGTTGCATGCTTTACTTTGCATTTTGCTAAAAATATTACGTGTTATCTTTGTGATTTCAAAATTTGTTATCATAAACATCATAAACTCTGGCCAGCTTACAACACTGCAATAATTATAATTAGTTTCGAGCAGAGTGATATAACGCAAAAGATAATTGCATGGAAAAAGTGGAAGTGTTTTCTGCTTCCCTTAAGTCTTTCACGTAGTTTTTTTTCTTTTATTTTCTTGTCTAAAATCTAATTCGAAATAGAAAATTGAATCATTCACTTTTACTACACGAACTCATCATCTTGATAAAATTATGATATCATTTTTACAAATCATCTCTAATACAACATAATAGTCCATACTCCCCCACCAAGCGTTTCTAAAATGATGAGTATAGAGTATATAATATAATCGTAACCTTATGACGAATGAATGCGAAAATGGCTGCGTCAGCGGCACTGAACTATAATGAAGGGTTTCAAAAAAATTGCTACGATCCACCACCCCCAACCCTCGCTACAAATTTGAAATTGATGGGATGCGTTTCTGGCAAAGATATAGCGTGTAAGCGTTGCTGTTCTTCTGCTATCAATGCGATCACATAATTGTAAATTGTAATTGTATTATAACAATGCTAAAAATTGGATTGGAAAACTTATTTAATTCATTGCACTACTATATGACTTACATAAAAATGATTAAAAAAAGAAGACGAAAGAATAAAAGTGAGCACGAAGAAAAAAGCTATATTGCAATTCAACGATTCGAAATTTTAAAGCATGCTCAATTACTGCTTATTATACCGACGAATGAACGAGAAATAAAGAGTGATGCTGTTGTTTTCATAAGAATTCGAAAATAATACATAATTTAAGCATTGTTACTGGTGCTATGCTGGCGTCTTATAATAACGAGAGAATCCTTTTTAGTTCGTCGAAGCGTTTCGTTTTGAAAATAAGCATGACTATTGTGAATTTTACACCCACAGCATAAGCACTGAATATATGAAAGTAGTATTCCTTTCCATTTATATTTTCAGTAGTTTGTTTTTAACGCATAAACTGGGAATGAATTTGTATTATTTGTCGTGAGCAGCGTCTGCATTTTTACTGTGGCTTAAATTATACTGTGTTTCATACGAAATGGTTCAATTTTCTCGTAAAACTCAGTGAATCGTCATCGTCAGGATCGTTACTTAACGTGACATAACTTTGCTGTTGACGAAAATCATTTATATTATTGCAAATTACAACTTTTAGTAAACTTACTCCAACCATTTCCAAACTAAAGTTATTACATTTATACCACTTATCAGAGTGACTTGTTTCATGGAAGAGTAATTTCGTTAATAAACTATTTCTACAAAAAATTGAACAAACATTGATTTGCTTTCAGATTCCATAATGTGATTATAATTGAGAATTCAATACGAAGATAGATTAAAATCTGAAACATGCAACTGAAAGTTTCTGGAATGGATGTGGAATCCGATCAAACCTAGTCGTCTAGTTTGTAAAAGTTTTAGAATTTATCCTTCATTTTTATGTTTTCATATTATTAGTTGTGAGTGCCATAAAGTGTAATAGTGTATCGACTATTTTTATACGCTTTTGAAAGCTGTGTAATGTACAGTATTTTAAGTTGCTGGTCGACTTCAATAGGAATAGTCTAAACTCATGACTAATGGTAGATCGGTTACTTTTTTAACTGGCGCGATTATCGGAAATACAATAGATAGTCTTAAGCTGGTTTTAAAAGTATGTGAGATGAAGCGATGGAAAAGTACCGTACTTCTTTTGTCATTTGTAAGTGAACAAATCCAATCAACATTCAACACCCTGATTATTCCGTTTAACATGCAAATGCCCCGACAAATTGTTCAATCATACAAAATTCATCAAATTCATGTGAGCCACTTTTTTTAATGTTTTTATATTTGTTTCTTTCTTGCGCCAATTTTTCCAGTTAACGATAGTATTTGTTGGCTGCGTAGCAGTACTCCTAATAGCTGGGGAACCACATGAAGATGCAGAGCGTAAGAAAAATAAATTAATCAAAATGCTTTTTTTTAAGTTTACGAATTACATAAGGTGGCATCTATTTCGAGTGATGTAACATTTTGATGTACTTTTATATTACAAATTGTTACATTATACAACTTTTGCTATAAAAAATCTACTTCAAACCTACTTATTTAAGTCTGCGTAAAACTACTGAGGTCTGAACTCAAGAGAATGATTTTACGAAAAAATGATACCTTGACTAATTCCCATTTTCTGCTTCGAACTGCATTTTCGCAGTGATCTTTTTATTTTAAAATGTAAACCTGTTGCATATTTTTTAATGGATATAGACGTTCCACTCCACCCCTCCACCAGTTCGTCATACCCCAACTCATCAACGAAGAGTAGCAGAAGTATTAATGTGAACGAGGAGCACAGCGAATACCATCATGATGATAATCATAACCAGCGCAATGCGCATCATGACGACCATCAGCCCCGTTTACATGAGCACCGTCACAACTATCGCAAGCGCTTCACTGACGCCATAAAGGGGGTGTTTTCAGACCTCATAAATAGCACGAAAAATTCGACATCATCATCAACCTTGTCATCGCCCACTTTTGAAGAGCACCTACCCCGACAATCTATCACGAACAAAGAAGAGTCCACTGAAAATAATAGCAGTCGATTAAAACGGCAGCTTGACTTTGGGTCGTCGTCCTCTGAGGAACAGACAAATGATGGGGATAATTCCAAGGAAAGATACATGACCACCCAGCCAAGTGCTAAAAAGTACACTCCTCTATCTAGGCGTCCATTCTTGAGAGTCATCAAAACAGGGGGAGGAGGGTCCACTACAAGCAGGGCTGTTGCTGCATCCACTTCATCATCATCGTCATCATCTCCACCCCCACTGACGTTGCTCACAACCTCCTCGGAAGAAGGTGTAAATTCTTCTGAGGAACGAAATAGCAGCAGAGGGAAGTTTCGTAAAAACCTTCGACGCTACCGCCCACTTCCAAGTAGAAATCCAAAACTTCAAAGTTTATCTTCAAAAGAGAAATATGATGTTTCCCAAGAGGAGCAGCAGGATGCCCCAAGAAAAAATTTTACACTAGAGGTGGTTCAGGTCGAGAGAAAAGTGGTGAGGAAGGAGGATGGTAATATACCCCCACTTTTCAAAAAGAGTAGTTTTAACATTGAGCCAAGATTATTGAAAGTGACCAAAAAAGAGGACGCAAACCGACCTCAAGTTGTTTACAAGAGGGATCCAAAGACAACAAGCGCTTCCCCTTCAATAGCCCGGCCTTCAATCAGAAAAACAAAAAGCGGATCCCGCGACGTTTCTAAAGAGAAGGTTCCATCAGTCGAATCATCAGCAGAGAAGGATGGAGGTAGCAGTGAGGATAAACCTCCTGTTGTTGTAAATCTTCACCAGCAAACTCCATACAATGATCATGATCTGAGTGCAGAGGACCTTAAGGATTATCATGATGGTCATTCAACATTCGGCTCAAAAGGTAACTTTACCCATACAATTATCTCCAGAAATGTTGCGGGATTTGTGCCAAACGAAAGTGCGGAAAATCTCAGCAAGCGGACCAAGAGCGACAGGCAAATCGTGATTGAAAAAGGAAGGGTCACTGAGAGATATCCTGAGAGTCCTTTTGAGAACCCGAGCTCGGAAATATATGCCGTTCCTGGAGGACGTAGCAGCTCAACCGAAAACTCTGCTCCGAAGCAGGAGGTATTTCCGTTTACCCGTACAACAAAAAGGAAGGGAGGTAATGGTGTCAGCAAGGAAGTAAATGATAACGACAGAACGTCCCCAGCCATTCCTTCTTCTCTGGCAGAACTCTATAGGAAAGGTCATCCAGGAGTAGTGCCAGCACCAAAACAGCTAAGCCACAGAAGTCTATCTGAGCCATTCGACGACGAGTCTGCCGTGTATTCTAGTCCATTTAGGTACGATCCGTTGGTTGATGACCCACCCTTAAAATTTGACCCCGAGTCAGATCGCTTTTATGGGGAACCTATACCTGAT